>JAQPZY010001213.1:1455000-1683605 GCA_029931535.1 Margaritifera margaritifera | reverse complement strand
CTGTAAATCTTCTGTGTTGATCTCCCCCCTTTGTTACGAGTGAGAGCAATTAGTATGTCTGCACATGTTAGGATCTTCTCTTTCTGGCTTCAACGTCCGCAAGGAAATTTGTTCCGGGTCGCCGGGCTTGCCACGAGAATCTAGCCTTTTTCGGTGTCCGTGGCTGTGTCTCAAATAGTGTTTGTAGTACTGGTATTTCCAATGAATGTAGAAGTATGAAAAAAGATTCTAGTTAATATTGTTCATAACATTTGAAAGCACATCATAATAGAAAATAATTCAAAGTTCAAATATTCAATTTTGCAGTATTCTCACTGTTCTTAGTACATTTGCTGTAATTATATATGAATTTTACTCACAATTTTAGTCCTCCATCCTAAGAATCTTGGACTCCTAGACGGAAAGACTTCTTTGCTGTTGCTGTTTCTGTTTGCTGATTGTGTTGAGTACGAACTAGGTCGACTTGCGAGCTGTCTGCTTTGTACGCGCCATGGTCAGAATGTTCCAATGAATAGTTGATGGTTTTCTGCTTACTGTATGGATATTTTTTGGATTTCTTTCTTCTCCAATGGACATACTTTTTTAAGAGATTTTATGAGAGTACATCAGCTCCTTTACATACTTACGGCATAATTCTTATCAACGGTCATACATTTTACCGAGCCTGGATTTACGGTTTTTCAAGTGCAAGAAGGACAAAGCTGTGGAATTTGTTCTGTATTAGTTGCTTCCCTTGTTACAAAGGTATCAACAATGCTGTAAGATGATCTGCAACTCTTGCAAGGCACTTTCCATAAACAAAGGATGTAACGATGTTTTGATCTTAATTATTTTTACCATATTTAGGGAGGAGGAGGATTATCTGGACTGTATACCCTCGAATTATAATCAATGGAAAGACAAGATTTTCTTCCCTTTGACATGTTTCTGGAGTTATTTTTTATTTTTTTAATTACAAGTGATAAAATGTATACTCTTTCTGAGTTTTTCCTATCTCAAACTAATTGTAAAATTTTGTATTTTATTCCTTAAATTAAATTAATTTTATCAAATTAGTTTTTTTGCTTCTTTATTGAATAAATAGACACGTCCAAGCTTTGAATAAATTTCTAAATATAAAATTGGAACCAGAAAAGAGCATTTACTCTTTTTTAGATGATACTGGGATTTATTATTAATCTTTTTGCACAATAAAAAATAAGTCAATAAAATACATATGTACATGCACTTTGTTTCCTTATTAATATATATATGTAACATGTCTGTTAAGTGTGGTATTAAAATACCAAACAAAAGAAACCATGGAACTTTAATCTTGAATAAGAACCTTAATTCTCAATAGAGTAAATAATTAAAAATGACTTCATTTTTCCATGAAATCATGTTCACTTAATATTTCGATTAGCTTTTTATTAGTAAAGAAATGAACATCCCTTATACCTGAATAGGTTCTGAGAGGTAAAGTGTCATTCAGGCAGTCTACAGCTTTGACAGATCCGCCACTTATTGACGTGAATCCAGAATCATCACTGTCGTGAGGTCCTCGTTGTTACAGTTATCAAAAAGGTCGTAACCTGAAGTAGGAAAACGGATTATAAAACGCCTCATACTAGAAGGGGAAATCTGTAGATATGTGCATAGCTCAGCGATTATGCAAATCATTAGCTGAAAGAAAAAAATAAACTCTACACACTGTAGAACTGTAGTTTAGTGAATGATGTTTGTTGAGAGTCAACTCTGTCTCCCAGAGGTGATATATGGTGTGAGTTCCTACTGTATAGAGATGAAAACCCAAGCGTGCCGGGTTACCCGAAGTCAATACCAAAATGAAAACCCAAGCGTGCCGGGTTACCGAAGTCACTACCAAACGTAGTAAGCAGTATGATAGAGATATTAACCCTATTAAAACATTTTAAGAAGTTGTTGACAAAGAAAAATGATAAATTTAATAATTTTCTCCTTATTCGTGCCCTTGATAATCTCCACTGAATTCATCGAACGGTTCTTATTCTAGTGTGTGGGCAGAGAGAGAGAGAGAGAGAGAGGAGAGAGAGGAGAAGAGAGTGAGAGGAGAGAGAGAGAGAGAGAGATGAGATGAGAGAGAGAGAGAGAGAGAAACAAACACTGAGAGGATATTAAGAGAGAAGCCCTTCCGCTACATAGCGGTTGGGCTAACAATCACTTAAACACAATTATTACTCAATTATACAAAGAATTATTACTCAATTATACAAAGAATTTCGTCACGACTTTTATTTAACCTTCTTCACTCTGATTTTCCTCGTCGTAACATTTTCCTATTATTCGTTAGAAAATTCATTTTAGAAACTGATAGCGTAGAATATGGAACATTCGAACCACCTCTGAAATATTTGCGAGACAAAACTATGCCTAGAAACGTATGTCGGTGTAGTAATTTAGAGAAAGATCATACATTTTGTTTGCCGCTAATTTCTTAGAAGAAAAAAAAAAAAAAACAAAGAAAAAAAACTCCACCTAATTTATTCGGGTTACCTCGACTATTTCTATGATTGGATTGATTGTAGGATTGAGCGAGAAGTTACGAATGAAATAATAGTTCTCTGTCATTCATTGTGTACTAAGTAGCCGAAGATGGTCAGAAGGGCAGCTATCGATATATATTCGACGTATGAGACGTATGATTTACCCTCCAAAGTTGCGAATGTGTATCGAATTCATTAAAATTTTTAGTCTAATTACCCGGCTCTTGTTTACTAATTTTGTAAACGTAGCGAAGAAGACTCGTTAGCAGGACTGCTGATAGATATTTGGCGCCTTTAAAGGACATACTGGCTCTGCCAGTTGTTCGTTTACAGACTAGTTATCTTGATCTAGAAAGAGACAGAGTAAAACTCGATGGGTGACTGTTGCGGACAAGATTTATATATCAAGATTTCCTTCAATGAGTTGGACATTTGACTGGACAACATCTCTAGTTCTTGCCAGGTAGCATTGCTCCCATCTACACGATATACTTCTTTACTATTTTTGTTAACGCCATGCTTCAGTTGTAACAGGTCCAATTTGAAATTAGTCTGGAAGCAACCGTTCTTTTGTCTTTTTGTCAGTTTTGTTCATTTATATGGTTTAAAACACGATTTGTTAGCATTAACTTTTAAGCACCAGTTGCTTTACCCAGTAACAAAACATTGAAGATAATTCTTCCCATCATTCGAGGGAGGGAAAACATACAAACCATATACCTCTATATGATGATAAATACATATGATACTTAAACAAAGCTGAGCATTATCTTTAAATTATTGGGACATCTTTTGCCTTTCTACTAGATTTAAAAATGGAAAAGGCACAGTATGCTTAATCCATCGATATGATAAATGAATAAATGATCTATACCGTTACCTTTGAAGTATTGGTTCAGACTAGTTACCAGTAATAACAATTATCAGATTATTGATTAGTTACCAGTAAAAACAATTATCCGATTATAATGATTTCGTTACCAGTAATAACAATTATCAGATTAATGATTCGTTACCAGTAAAAACAATTATCAGATTATTGATTAGTTACCAGTAAAACAAATTATCCGATTATAATGATTCGTTACCAGTAATAACAATTATCAGATTAATGATTAGTTACCAGTAAAAACAATTGTCAGATTAATGATTAGTTACCAGTAAAAACAATTATCAGATTAATGATTCGTTACCAGTAAAACAATTATCAGGATTAATGATAGCTGGATTTAATACAGCATAGACAAGATATGTGTTGGACGTTCTGGACAATACTTAGTAATTTTCATGTCAACGTTTGTGTGTCGGTGGATTCGTAGAGTAAGGGAGGTAACCTAGTGTACAATGTACTCTGCAGTCGTGGCCATGTTGTATATAAACTTCGGCTGATTCAGACAGCATGTGATGAGCATGAACAAACTTCTCACCCACCCACCCTATAATAGAATAAGTTGCAATTGTCTATGCTTCTGTGAAGCTTTGTCTGATGATTGTTTCTATTGTCTAATTTCAGCCACCTGCCATCAAGGTTGAGTAGTAGATGAAGCTTTGAGCTGCATAATGGGACGGTGCAGTCTGAGTTGATGGAGAATTTCCTTATCAGGTGACATGTATGAACTTACAGTCTCAATGTGTGCGTGCTTAAAAAACAAAAAACAAACAAACAAAAAACAAAAAAAACAACAACAAAAAAACAAAAAGAAAAGAAAAGAACAGAACTGTCATAAGACCTGCTGTGGCTATTCGTAATGGGATAGAGTTAGAAGCATTTAGACTTGAAATTAAATGTCGACATTAGTCCATATTTATTACTCGCTATACTAGTAGTATAGGGTGAGTGAATAGGACAGGGGTGACACTACGGGTACAAACGGGAATTTAGCATTGGGGGTGGACACTTGGGGGTACAAACGGGAATTTAGCATTGGGGGGTGACACTTGGGGTACACACGGGAATTTAGCATTGGGGGTGACACTTGGGGTACAAACGGGAATTTAGCATTGGGGACACTTGGGATACAAACGGAAATTTATCATTGGAGAACTTGGGGTTAGAAGTATGGGGGAGAGGGACAATAGGACAGTAGGCAATCATGGAAAATTAATCTTTTCTTGAAAAAATGGGTGGCCCTGAAAAGGGCCGTTGGTTTTTTTTGGTTTAAACATAAACATCTCCTGGAGGGTCTTCTTTTTCGGAGACTTCTACGGACTTCCGGACCGTACATCAAGACACGCTTTAAACATCCCTGTCGTTCAATATAGAGTGACGTTTCCAGATGCGGGTCTCTGTGATTTTAGTAATATCCCATGAGGCTTTTACATACATGGGGAATGCTGGGACGAACAACATCCCCGAGACGATACTGGATGACTCAACGTTTGTCCACATCTTGTTTTGTTTCTTCTGGAGTGGTCTTGGAGAAAAAACCGGTGAAGCTCTACGAGACAAGCGGTGGTATATATACCCTACGATCGGATTGAAATGAATCGAAATGAACTACCAATCCAAACACGCGTTACAAGCGGGTAGGTTTTTCTTCCAATGGGAAGAGAGCGGGGGGGGGGGGGGAACGTCATCTTGGGTATAAAGGTATAACAGCGTTCGTAGGGTTTTTACTTTTTGGACAACCGAATGGAGACTACCAAGACTACTATGTATTGGAGTGTGCCTGCAACGGTCAATGCCGTGTTGAACTTCCAACCGGAAGATTTTAATTTAGATTTTGGGGATTTTCTGTCTGAAGAAGTTATGCCTGAAACTACCACGACTGCTGCTATACCACTACCCTCTTTGCCTGTCATCGAGGATGTTAAAAAGAGACAGCAAGAAGAAATGGAAATTTTTTTAAAGCGGCAGAGAGAAGCGGAAGAAGTGTTTCTTCAACAAGAAGAGGAAAGGAGAAAACGAGAAGAAGAAATAAGAAAGTTAGAAGAAGAGAAGAGTGAAGCACAGAAAGAAGAGAGCGATGAAGATAAAACGGTGAGTGTGTTAGAAGACATTTTAGCGGAGTTAAAAAAATCTAAGAAAGCTGTATCAGTATTCTTTAACTCAACCAAAGAGGAAAAGACCATCACGGGCTAAGAATGCAAAACCCATCACAACTACTACTACTAGTAAGATGCTACCACCACCACTACCACCATCACCATTCACTACGACTACTACTACCACCAAAGCAGCAGCAGCAGGAATTGGACTGGGTCGTGGAAAAGGATTGCGACAGTTGAAGTTGATCATGTCCAGTCCATAAGTTTGTTTAACAAACAAACAAACACCCCAACAGTCCTTTTCAGGGCCACCCAGATCTCTAGAAAAGAAATCAAATTGCCAAATCAAGTAAAACTTAAAATCCCCATTCCTTGGGGTTTTTTTTGTAAGAGTGAGTGAGTCCGTGAGTGCGTGCGTGCTTCCATACTCTAAAAAAAACACAAAGACACTTACTTTTTTCCCAATCTGGTCTATTCTCATTTTTTTACAAAATAATTCACCGTGAACATAACACCACACTCCAAAAAAAGTTCATTGTTCACTGTCTGTCTCTCTTGTTCTTGTTCTTTAATTTCTTTGCTCGAATCAAGGGTTCTTCCTCATTCTCACTGTCTTCTAGTCGTCTAGCTTTCTTGCTTTTCTTGACGATAGGTTCTTCTTCTGGGAGTGAAGATCCCTCAGCTTCCTCCCTCTCTGGTAGGTTTTCTTGTTTCTGAGGGCACTCCGAAGACCAATGTCCTTTTCCTTTACAATGATAACAGGTATCTTTCCCTTTATCTCTCTTTTCTTTTTCTAGACGTTGTGGACATTCTGGAGCCCAATGTCCATTCTCTTGGCAGATATAACAAGTATCTTGACTTTTATCTCGAGAGGTAGAGGAGGAGTAGTCCTTAGTCTTACTGGTATACTTTCGAAGGACTGTCTGCAAATCTCTAACTAGAAAGGCAATCTGTCTTCTTGACTCTTCCATCTTTACAGTTTGAAAGTTCAATCACAAAGACTGATTCTGAGGGTAAGAAGGTCTCTCTATATATATATATAGTCTCCCTGTGTGAAACTCCATCAGATCTAAATCAGATTTCAAGATGAAAAGATCACGCCCAATCTATGAGACACCAGAAGAAGAAACGAAGAGGCCACGGCGACGAAGACTTTCTGTGCCGCCTGAAACACCGCTCGCTGAACTGCTAGCTCAAGTCTATGCTAGCGATTTCGAAGAAGAGATGAGTGAGCCTGAAACCGAAAAAACCCAACCCAAAGAATCCACCACCACCACCATGCCTGATCAAGAAAGTCCTACCGTGGCTCCCGAAAATTACTATCGCATTCGGGAGACACAAAAAATAACCTCTAGAAAATTTAGAACCACAGCATACACTCACACGGTTCACTTTAAAGACTTCAAGTCTGAAGTGCCTCCCGAGAAAGCTGCTGGGTTCATTACCGATTTGTGGGGATCTGTGTTACAGAACTTGAAACGACAATGCGGAGCCAAAGAGGACGATCGATTGAGACTGGCCATCCATCACGACAGTTTGAAGTCACCTGTTTGGATCGAGTTCAGCACCCCGGCAGAATTAACACCAGCCAAAGTCATGACCAAAATAGAACACGTTCAACAATCCAACGAAAAGTTTACCATCACGGATGTAAAGGCCACACTTTACATGACTCACTTTGCTCCTCCTCGAGGGAGCGGACGAAGCAGGAAAGCGTTACTGGTGGACGACCTTCGAAGTACCAAACTCAGTGTCGTCCAAATCGACAATTTACAAGACCAGATGTGTTTGGCTCGAGCCATCGTAGTGGGGCGAACGTATGCCAACAAGAACCAAGAACGAGACCGAAGAATGGAAAAAAGCCTGGAATAACATTCGACGATCTAACAGAGTCCAACAACGAAAAGAAGCAGAACTCCTGTTACAACAAGCAGGTATCCCCAAAGACACCGTGTGTGGCATTTCTCAAATGCAACAACTTCAAGACGTCTTGGCTCCTCACTACACTTTGAAAGTTCACCCTCAAGAAGTGCGCGGAGCTCTGCTGTTTCGAGGCCCCGATTTCCACGAAGGAAAATACATTCAAGTGTATTACCACCAAGAACATTTCGATGCCATCACCAGTATCACAGGATTTCTAGGATACGGATACTACTGCGAGAAATGCGACAAAGGAGCTAATAATCGGGAGCGACACATTCATTGCGGTGACCGATGTCGGGGCTGTTTAGCGACCAAACCATGCCTTCCTGAACAACACGTCCATTGTGAAACCTGTCGACGCACTTTTGTCAGTCCCTCTTGCTACGAACAGCATCGCAAGACACAAGGACACCAACAAAAATGTGCTTGCGACTTATTGAAAATGTGCTCCACGTGTGGACAGCTGATTCGTACCAATGACCCCAAGAGACACGTTTGTGCTGGTAAGAAAAGATGTAACATTTGTCAGCAGATGGTGGATTATGATCATCGATGTTTCATGCAAAAGTACGACAATACAGAGAAGAAAGAATTAAAGAGCGATCAGAAGAACAAGACCCAAGTGGATTTCATCTTTTTTGATTTTGAATGCATGCAAGAAACAGGCATTTACATTCCCAATTTCTGCGTGGCTCATCGGGCTTGTGAGAAGTGTATCCAAGAATCTATTCATTTTCACTGTCCTCATTGTAGTCGGATTCCAGGAGGACGTGAAAAAATCTTTCGCGGTCCTAACACTTTGTCCGAGTTTGCTGAATGGATTTTAGACCCTACCGACGACACTTGGAGCGAAGAGGACATTCAACGTTACGGAGACTGTCATCGCTATGCGACCGTCATGGCTCACAATTTCTCGGGATACGATGGACAGTTTTTGTTAAAATATTATTCGCAACAAGGTACCGAATGTCCCATGGTCACCATGAACGGAGCCACACTCATCTACATGAAAGTAGAGCAAGTGCAGTTCAAAGATTCCATGAGTTATTTGGCCATGCCTTTGAGTCGAATGCCTAAAACATTTGGCATGACAGAAATGGCCAAAGGATATTTTCCTCACTTCTTCAATACGGAAGCCAATCAACACGCCGTGCTACCGCATTTGCCTGACGTCGAATGTTACGGCCCCGACGGAATGAGCCCCGAACACCGAGAAGCCTTTCACACTTGGTACCGTGCTCACCAGTCAGAACCGTTTGACTTCCAAGAAGAAATGCTCAAGTACTGTCGATCCGATGAGGACATTTTGAGCCGTTGCTGTGGAAAGTTTCGACAGTTATTTCTAGATCACGGAGACGTCGATCCTTTGAAAGAAGCGTCCACCCTACCCAAAGCCTGTACCTCAGTCTACACCAAAAACTTCATGCCCAAGAACGAACTAGCCATCATAGACTCCAACACGCCTCTCTTTGCCAGTCGTCAATACTCGGCCAAAGCCTTGCGTTGGTTCCATTACTTGTGCCAAAAGGAAGACAAATGGATACAACATGCTAGAAACGAAGGGGCAGAAAAGAAGATTGGATCTTATTCCGTGGATGGATTTGATTTAGAAAACCCTAACACGGTGTACGAATTTCAGGGTTGCTTGTTTCACGGATGCCCTACCTGTTTTCCTAAACGAGACCTGAAAAGTCCTTTTTCAAATTTCACCATGGAACAGTTGTACGAACGAACTTACCAACGAAGACTCAAGTTAGAAAGTCAAGGATACCAAGTGGTAGAAATGTGGGAGCACGAGTACGATCGACGTTTGAAAACCGATCCTGAATTTAAGAGCATCACCGAAAGTTACGACGTGACCACCATCGAACCTTTGGACCCACGCCACAGTTTATTTGGAGGACGAACCAATGCCACTCGCTTGCTGTACGACGTAGACGAATCAAAAGGAGAAGAAATCAAGTACATCGACGTGTGTTCGTTATATCCTTGGGTGTGCAAATAGGCTCGTTTTCCAACCGGTCACCCTAAAATCTTGACAGAACACATCGACGTGGAACACATTCGTCAATACGAAGGATTGATCAAATGTAAAGTCTTACCCCCGACCTACTTGTACCAACCTATCTTACCTCATCATTGCCAAGGAAAACTGATGTTTCCTTTATGCCGTACATGTGCCGAAACGTGCAACCAAGATCACCCCTGTCACCACACGGAGGAAGAACGCGCTTTGACAGGAACGTGGGTCAGCGCCGAATTGTTTCGGGCACTGGATCGGGGATACCGTTTGTTGAAAGTGTACGAAATCTGGTACTTTTCAACCACAGCACAATACCAAAAGGACGACGCCTCGAATCCAGGCATTTTCTCGGGGTACGTCAACCAATTTCTCAAACTCAAACAAGAAGCCAGCGGCTATCCCTCGTGGTGTCAGACTCCCGAAGACCAAGTCCGATTCAAAGAAGAGTACCGTGACGTCGAAGGGATCACTTTGGAAGACGTAGAAAAAAACGATGGAAAAAGATCGTTTGCCAAAGTCATGCTCAGTTGCTTGTGGGGAAAAATGGCACAACGTACGATCTTACCCAAGACGGAATACGTGACCGATCCTTATCGCTACTTTAAATTGGTGGACGACAAAAGTATACTGATGAAACACGTCGAAATCGTCCGTGATGCTTTGATCTTAATCAATTTCGAAGAAGAAAGGAAGTTTGTAAAACCCGACAAGTTTAGCAACGTGGTCATTGCAGCTTACGTGACAGCTCATGCTCGCTTGAAATTGTACGACGAAGCTTTAGAAGTCTTGGGAGATCGTGTCCTGTTCTTTGACACCGACAGTTGTATCTACATTCATCGCCCCGGTTGCCCACACCCTACCATCCAAGGAGATCGTTTAGGAGCCTGGACGGACGAGCACCCTCAAGACACCATCCTGAGTTTTGCCAGCGGTGGCCCTAAAAATTACAGCTACCGATACCGAGACCCGCAAGGACAATTTCACACCCAATGCAAAGTTAAAGGATTGACCCTAAACTATCGAACCAGCCGAGTGGTTAATTTTGAGGTTTTGAAAAATGCTTTGCTGCTGGACAAGTGGAAGACTTTCGAGTGCACACGTTAGAACCTCACAAGATCGTACGGTTACCTAATCACCAAATTGTCACTCGTCCTTTACAAAAAGTGTACCGAATCGTGTACCAAAAACGAGTGAGACTTCCAGACCACACCACACCACTTTGCCTTACGGACACGCCGATCTGCAGTATAAAAAAGGAACCCCTTCCAAGCCTAACCATTCATTAGGACTTTCAACGTTGACCGAGCAAGATGAATAAGAATACTCATACCACCCACCCACCAAGGAAGAAATCTAGTGTAAACTCCAAGTGCCATCACGACTTGGAGTGCGATGCAGTGCCATGCGAGGAGACGGATTCCGTACGCTTTGGCATCAGCGATTCACACGATGAGACGGATGCCGTACGCTTTGACATCACGGTCCCTCTAACGATGCAGGACGACCTTTACTCTTTATTAAACGTACACATGAATGTCATACCTACAGGAGTAAAGAATTGACGATACCTGTGGCTTTGCCTGGCTATTCCAAGTTTGAAAAGCGACTCCAGACGTTCCAAGACAAGTGGCCTAAATATCTACTGCAAGCAACTACTGCCAAAGCTTTAGCCAGATCTGGATTTATCTACTTGGGAGAAGGAGATAAAGTTCAGTGTTTCAGTTGCGGTGTGAGACTTCACCAATGGGAGCCTACCGACTCAGCTTACATTGAACATGCCAGATGGTCTCCGCACTGTCAGTTCTTACCTTTCGTGGCCTTAGAAGAGTACGGGTACGATGAGACGGATGACAAGAAGAAGTAACATGTCGGATGATACTTTACAAGAAAACATTCGTGGTTTACCTTTGGAGCTGCGAGAACGCATTTACCAGTATTTTGTCACCAAGAAGACTAGCTTAGAAGACCGCATTCGTGATTTGCCTCTGAAGTTGCGAGAACGCATTTACGGAGAGTTTGTCTAGATCCAAGTGAAACGCAAACTCAAATTCATTCCTCGATTTTTAAACTACCGCGACTTTCACCGTATCAGAAGTCTGATTCTGAGGAGAAACTATCACAGCTATCGTGAAGAAAACAAAAGAGAGTTACTTCTTTCCAAGTCGGATACTTTACAAGAACACATTCGTGGTTTGCCTTTGGAGCTGCGAGAACGCATTTACCGAGAGTTGGTCCCGATACAAGTGAAACGCAAACTCAAAGTCATTCCTCGATTTGTAAACTATGCTTACTTCCAAAGTATGAGAAGACTGATTCTGGGGAGAGACTATCGTAGACACCTTGGAGAAGACTTTCGCAAAAGATACCAACCTTGGGAACCTGGATATAAAAACCCACCACAAAAGATACCAATCACCTTGGGAACCTAGATATAAAAACTCACCATGCCTGATCTGTGGTCTTCACTCGTGAAACGTATTCCGTGGAAGGAAGTCAACGATCGTGTTCAGACCTTAGAGGATTATAAACACTTGATACAAGAACTGTTTCCATTGAATTTTGGACGCTATGTGGTGTGTGTGTTAGTGACTGCATTTCTTGGATTTCGTTTTCCAGGACATTCGTTGTGGAGTATTTTTGCGGATCAGTGTTTGTCTTGGATTATTTTGGAGGACCCGTGGTTGTTTTGGACTATTTTGATGAACCATAAAAAAAACATGACCATTCATGCTTTATCGGAACACGAAAGACAAATTGTACTCAAAGTGTTGAGAGTGGTGATGAAGACGAGTGGGGTACCTCCGTGTGAAGAAGACATTAGTCAAACTTTATCTACCCTTCATACGTTTCAAGAAGTGTGTATTGCTAGTGAGTTACACCAACAACTTTACGCTTGGAAAGATGTACGTGACTGGAGAAAAATTGGTTTCGATGTTTGGCTACAAGAAGTGGCCCAGTTTGCCAAAGATCTGGCACGTCACCACTAAGTGTCCTAAAGTGAACCACTTGAAATCCAAGTAAAGAAAAATGACCTTAGAAACAATCCTGGAAGAACCTGACACAGCAGAGAAAGACTACACCGTCGTCGTCCAAATACAACCCCCTGAGGAACACACCCCCTCTTTACCGTCAGAGACATTCCATTCTTCTACCACCAGAACAAAGACGAGCAGAAGAATGCCACCAGTGTCTGTGCCTTCCATTCCTAGGACAGTGTTTTGTTCTTGTTGTACATTGACTTGTTTATACAGAACTTTAATTCTTTTAGTGGTAGCCTTAATCTTGTACCTGACCATTTTTGCGGTATGCATTTTTGTCCTACATGACTTGTAAAATATGTTTTTGTTGTTTGTTTGTTTTTGAAAAAAAAATAAACGTGTATGAAACGTATAAAATGTCTTGGATCTTTTGTCTTCTTCTCAAAAATCTTCCTACCTCAGTCATGGCTACATCTTCTTCCTCTACCTCTTCTTCCCCTGTGGTCAAAGTGATCGACGAAAAGTTAGATCGTCCCAGTTGGGAAGCTTTGTATCTGCGCCATCCATTTAACATGTTGATTGCTGGACCCAGTGGTTCAGGCAAAACCGAATTTGTCAAACGTTTGATCGAACACAAATCTCATCTGTTTGATCGTCCACCTCAACGCATCGTGTGGTGTTACAAAGAGTGGCAATCGTCTTACACCTTACTTCTTGAAAGTCAAGGAGAAGCCATTTCATTTGTAGAAGGCATCCCTCGCGAAGTCAATGGGATCGCGTCTGACGTGAGTCAAACACATCTGGTCATCTTCGACGACATGTTAGGAGAAGACGAAGAAGAAATTAAACTTTGGTTTACACGAAAAGGACACCATCGAAATGCCAGCATCATTTACATTACTCAGAATTTATTTCAACAAAGTAAAGCCCATCGTACCATCAGTCTCAATGCTCATTACGTGGTCTTGTTTAAAAGCCTCAGAGACAAATCTCAAGTGCAAGTGTTAGCCAAACAGTTAGGCACTCCTTGGCTGAATTATGTGTACGACGATGCCACTCAAACACCTCATGCGTATTTACTCATCGACTTAAAACCTACCACTCCCGACTATTTGAGATTTCGTACCCAATTGTTTCACCATTGGTGTCAAGAAGGAGGTCCCGTCATTTACACGTCCCCTTCAGCCACTCTCTAAAAAAAACTATAAAAACATCTACCGCGTCATTTCTGTCTCACAGTCTTCGAGATGACTTCCTTTCAAGCTCATCCTTCGGCTAAATTGATTCGTGCCTTGTATGGCATCAGTCGCGAAAAAAATGCACAAGTCCGTGCTCATTTGTTAGAAGCTAGTCTCAAAGAAGTGTTACGATGGTTTACTTTGACGGCACGTCAATTGCTGCAAAGCATCATTCACATCCCTCATCAAACTCAACGTTTTTTTTCAAAAACATAAAGGGGCGTTGTCACAACTAGCCGATCCTAGAATCGATCCACGGACTAAAAAACAAATCATTTTAACCCCAGGAGGGAGCGGTTCTTTAGGAGGGGTCATGATTCGTTCCCTTTTGAAATGGGATCCTAATGCCCAAGCCAAAAAACCAAAAACACCGAAAAAAAAGAAAAGCCCTAAAAAGAAAGCCACAAAAAAGAAAAGCCCTAAAAAGAAAGCCCCCAAGAAAAAGAAAAGTTCTGCCAAGAAGAAGAAAACACCCACCACCACCACTGGAGGTACTGCTGCCAGGACGCAAACGTACACCCGCAAGACACCACCACGACCGCCAGCAGTGACGAGGTCTCCTCTTGCGTCCACTTCTTCATCTTCTTCACCAACCTTCATGATGATGCCTGCCAAACCGGACTTAAGACAAGTGTTTCCTAATTTGATGCAAAAATGGAAACCCATTTCGAAAGTCACCACTTCGGGAACCTCCACTTCGGCTGATCTGGCCATGGCAGCGGCCGTTAAAAAAGTACCGTCCCCTAAAACCAAAGTCCAAGAGAGAACCGGCGTGTCACAAAGTTTAGTGGATTTATCCAAAGAAGAATTGAGACGATTTAGTCCATTGAAAACACCTCAACGTCGAGTGAGGCCTGTCATGAAGATGGTACGTCGTGCAGACAATCAGTGGAGACGTGTTCCAGTATAAAATAGAAGGGTGACCTGCCAGAGACTTCAGACTTACTCCTAACCTCTAAGATGGCTCCCAAACGTGCACACCACCAAAAGAAGAAAACCAAAAAAGGACTTCCACCTCGTCTGGCGAAACAATGGGACGTCTTGTCTGTCCTGACCAAATCCAATCCTCCCATGCGAAAACAACTCATTCAAACAGCCCCTAAAGAAATCATCGATACCGTGTGTGAATGTTGTTTGAACGTCTTGAAAGGAACGGTACCTTTGACCAAGATACAGAAACAAAAATTAGGCAAACATCGGAACGTTCTTCGTCAAATGGTCAAAAAGAAAATACCTCTCCAGCAAAAGAAAAAAATGTTGGTGCAACGAGGAGGATTTCTACCCATGCTGATAGGACCGTTGTTAAAAATAGCGGCTCCTTTGTTAGGAACGATTGCTGGACCGCTTTTAGGAGGTGTCATGCGATAAAAAAAAGAAGATAAAAAGGACACCCTTCTCTGGAAAGACCACACATTTTTGTACCTTTGGATGAAATGGAAGGACGAAAACTGACTTTAGTACCTTACAAACGATGGATGAAAATTCCATCGTTGGAACGAACAACGGATACCTCATTTACCACCCAATCCTAATCTCAACGAGATGTCACAGTTACAACAAGAATTACAAACGCTGATGGAACGAAGCGATTTGTCAGAAACAGAAAAATCCCAACGGTACCGTCAACTCTTACAACGTCTGCAACTCTTTCACCAAAAAGCTGTAGACGAAACAGCTCCACCCACTCTGAGAGATTTCAAAACCCTGATGAAAAGCGAACCTAAAGTTACCACCACCACTAAAACAGACACCGCCACGGGGATGACAGAAGAAGACGAGCCCCGAGAAGTGTTTCAAACTCCGTCTGTTGGCATACCTAGTCAAATTGCAGCTTCCTTGTTGACACCCTCTCCTACCCCTCATCGAGAAGCCATGAAAGCTTGGGTTAAAAAGAAGATGTCCACTCCTTCTTCATCAGAAGAAAAAAAGAAAGACAGCAAGACTGAAGTGAAAAAAGACACCACCAAGAAGAAACCTACCATCACCCCTTCTTCACTGCCCACTCCTGTGGCTCGTCGAACGCGTCAAGCCGCTTCGTCCAAACCTCACTACACTCAAAGTAGTAGCATCGAACAGTGGGTAACTTATTGAGGAACCATGGAGAAACTGTTAGCCAGCCTTTATTACAATCCTGGCCATGCTGCTGGTTACGGAGGAGTTCAAAAATTATATCGAGCTGCCAAAAGTAAATTGAAAAGTGTACGTTTGTCCGAAGTGCGACAATGGTTACAAGAACAATCGACGTACACGTTATACAAACCCATTCGACGAAAATTTTCTAGAAGTCCAACCCAAGTGGAAGGCATCGATCATCAATGTCAAGCCGATTTAGCCGACGTCTCTCATTTGGCAGCCTACAATCGTGGTCACAAATATTTGTTTTGTGTCCTCGACGTGTTTTCCAAATTTGCTTGGGTCGTGCCTTTGACATCTAAAAGCAGTACCGAATTGGTACGTGCCTTAAAATTGGTCTTGAAACAAAGTGGTCGTCACCCTTTACGATGGCAAACCGACAAAGGCACCGAATTTCTAAACCAAGCTTTTCAAAAAGAATTGAAACAAAGGCACGTTCATTTTTTTACCACCGAAACTCCTGAAACCAAAGCCAGTGTCGTGGAACGTTTTCAAAGAACTTTGAAAGAACGCATTTGGAAATATTTTACACATCAACACACTCTCAAGTACATCGACGTGTTACCCCGTTTGGTCAAAGCGTACAATCAATCGTACCATCGAAGCATCGGATGTGCCCCCGAAGAGGTCAGCCCTGAAAAAGAAGTGACCGTGTTTGATCGGTTGTTTGGTACACCCCAGAGGAGACCACCTCAGAAGAAAACCTTGCTGGAGTTGAAGACGGGAGATTGGGTTCGCATCGGAAAAACCAAACGCACTTTTGACAAAGGTTATTTACCCAACTGGATCTCCGAATTGTTTCGTGTCACTACACCCGTGCGTGGACGCAATCCTCCAGTCTATAAATTGGAAGACATGCACGGTGAAGTGCTCAAAGGAACATTTTACTTGCCTGAGTTACAACGAGCGACCAAAAAAAGAAGACGCCTTGTACGACATCGAAAGCATTCTCGAACAAAGAACACGCAAAGTAGGCAAACGTCGAGTAGAAGAAGTCAACGTACGTTGGAAAGGATATCCTCCTAGTTTTGATTCTTGGATTGCTGCTTCCCAAGTCGTCGACTATAAAAAGAAGAAGAAGTAACCTAACATTCCATTCAACACAACCACGACTTCGACTCCTTCGCAGAGCTCTTCTCTTCAAGAATTACAAAAACAACCGCTCTGGGTGTGGTGCGGAGAACATGTGCCTAAAAATCAAATCGTCTTTTTCTGCCAAATCTTTGTAGTGTATTGTGTCATCGGAGCAGCTATTGCCAATTTGAGTTTGCAACAAGGAGACAAACAATTGTGGACCATTTTACTCAGCAGTTGCATCGGTTATCTTTTACCCAGTCCCTCTTTGAAATTTACGACGACGGACAACAGTCACCACAACAACAGCAGCAAACACCACGATAGTACGACCAACGCCAGTCCACCTTCTTCCAGTCACCACAATACCACTCCTCTTTTGGAACCATTTGAACATCATTTGAACTCGAGTGACTCCTCGGACGCCAAAACTTTGGACCTACTATGAATGACCAATTTTATTTAACTTTACCCAGTCACAGTTCCATGGATGTGTTTTCCAACAACACCTTATGTTTTTTCACGGCCAAATTACCTCAGTCCATCCAATTGGATCACGACGCTCATTGGGAAGTGGCTTTGGTAGAAATCATTCATCCTACGCAAATCATGAACATCGACGAAGGTCAAAACTCTTTCATCGTGGAAATCTTGAACGCAAAAATGCAAAATGAGTTGGAAAAAAATGATCCTATACTTTACGAGTCAAAAAAAGGGTAGTAGATCCTAAATCTCCTGTCTTGTCGCAGTATACCATTAGAATTCCTGTGGGGTATTATTTTAGTGCTAAACATTTGGTGGACACCATTGAAACCATCTTCGTGCCCGTGTTGGCAAAGCCTTAAACAGTGCCCAAAAATGGGTACGAATCGCTTACCATGATGTGGCACGCCGTTTCGTCTTGCAATTTTTCAAAGAGAAGGGGGAACTCATTGGCGAGAAAGACAAAGGCTTAGCCGTGGAGGAGAAAACACCCTTAACCATCACTTTTCTCCTGGATTGTATACTATTTTGGGTGGAAATAAAAAGTATGCTAATAAAAAAGTCGCAAGCAACGTAGAATTCGAACATGCTTTTCGCACACCTATCGAATTGAACGTTGGACTGAATTTAATGTTTGTGCACTCCGATGTGGTAGAGTACAACGTGGTGGGACACACAGCTGCTCCCTTACTGAGAGTCATTCCTTTCAAAGTGGATACTGCTGCTGGTGCGTACGAAGAAGGTGGAAACACGTTCACCGTGAATTTGTACACCCTCATTATCTTCCAGTCAGTAAATCGTATTTTGACACTGTCAACATTAGCATAAAAGGAGATTTGGGACAAAGTGTGCCATTCATTGACAAAGGAAAAGTCACGGTGAAACTACATTTTCGAAAAAGGTTCTCTAACGGATTGTAACAAAAAATGTATCCTGTGTACCGAGGAGTGGCTCGACAACGAGGACATGGTTTAGGAGATATGTTAAGATCGGCTTTTCGGACGGTAGCCCCTATTTTGAAACCGATGGTGACTCGAGGATTACATGCCTTAAAAGATGCCGCTTTGACGCAAGGAAAAGAATTTTTGCAAAACGTCCTCATTGACAAACAAAATCCTAAAGGAGCCTTTATGAGAGCAGGCAAAAATGTGTTGATGCACACTGGCAAAGATCTTTTAGGTCTTCGAGAGAGTCCTATAAATTCACTTCACGCTTCTGGTCCTGGCATTACTTCTTCCTCCACTTCACAACAAGGACAAGGTAGAAAGAGACGACGTCGAAATCCCTTCAGAGTTCATAAAACACACGGTGGTGTTCCAAAAAAGAATAAGAAAAGAAGAACCGTCAGAGAATTAGACGTGTTTGATTACTAAACCATTGAAAATGATGCACCGAGATTCTTGCGAATGTACCAAGTCAGAACTGGATATGTTTACCATGCCTCCCACCATGATGACGATGTAAGAATCCCAATGGGTGGAATTTCATCCTGTATCGTCTTTGACGGATTCAGCTCCTATCGAATTTGAAATCAAAGGACAAACCGAAGATTACATCGATCTGAATAACAGTTACTTGTACCTGAAACTCAAAGTGATCAAAACGGAGGACAGTAGCCTTCCTGGGGACGGTGACCGAGTGGCACCCGTCAATAATTTCATGCATTCTTTGTTCAGCGAAGTAGATTTGTACTTGAATAACAAACTGGTCAGCAGCAGTTTGGATACTTACCCTTACCGTGCTTACTTGGAAAATCTCTTTACGTACGGAAAAGAAGCCAAGAACACTCATCTGGATGCTTCCGTGGTCTGGAAACCTGACACCTCGGAAAAGTTCAACGACACAGCGGTGTCAGTGCCGGCGACGCAAGCCGTTGATAAAACTATAATTCCAGCAGACCCACATAATGTGGGATTTAACGACCGTCAAAAGAAAATCAGACGCAGTTCAGAATTGATGGATCATTTGCATTTGGACATGTGGTTGCAAGACAAGTATTTGTTGAACGGAGTAGATGTACGCCTGAGACTGAATCGCAGTAGTGTCGCTTTCCATTTGATGGCTCATGCTAACGAGTGGAAAACCATCATCCAAGAAGCCAGACTTTACGTGCGACGTGAGGAAGTCTTACCCAAAGTAGTCAACGACATCAGTCAAACGTTGAGCAGAACCACTGCCAAGTATCCTGTGCGACGAGTGGAAGTGAAAACATTTACCATTGCCTCTGGACTCCGATCCAAAGTCGAAGATCACGTTTTCCAAGGACAGCTTCCCAAACGTTTGCTGATTGGCATCGTCAGTAATGCAGTCCTCAACGGAGTCCACAATCAGAATCCGTTCGAGTTTAAACACTACAACGTCTCCAAGATAGAAGTCAGTCGAGATGGCAAAACGTTGTGTACCAGACCTTTTTAACCTAACTTTGGCGACGCCCAGAAAAATTACTTGCGATCTTACCTGAGCCTGTTTGAAGCCACAGGACAGTTAGGCACCAACACCAGCCACGGCATTTCGTACGACGATTATGCAGGAGGGTATGCGTTGTGGGGATTTGATTTCACTCCTGACCAAGGCAGCGACGAAGGACATTTCCATCCTATAAAATCAGGCCCACTTCGTGTGGAACTTCAGTTTAAAGATCCTCCACCCGACACGGTGAACGTCGTCTTGTATGCAGAATTTGATAATACTCTAGAGATCAACAGTTTGAGAGAAGTGATTCTAGACTATTAGAAGAAGAAAAAAAGGATGCAACACGAAGAAGAACCTATGGAGATAGATAATGATGAGGGATTTTGTGAAGTACAACAGTCACAAATCACTGATGATGACGGATTGATTCATCCAGAACTTCCAAAAGAAGAAGAGAATAATACTGTTCCAAAGTTTATTGGATTTATTTCTCGATGGCCTGAACAAGAAAAATTTTAGTCTCCTGTTATGCTAAAGAATTGACTGAAAGAATTAACAGCCTGACCCGAGAACATTGTCATGGATGTCAAATTGATCATCCCAGTCAGAAACAACACGACAAATGTTTGATGATGACGGCCGAAGAAAAATTGGACGAATATTTGGAAGAGGCTTGGTCTCAGATCTCGGAAGAAAAGGTGTTGAGACAATGCTATAAAGACTTGCAGGATTCTTCTTCACCTCCACTCACTCCTCTGGAGATCAAACGCATCGAAGCTCTCATTCAACAGAGTACAGAAACTATCCGCCGTGAGAATTCGTGGACTTACTTGACCGATCAATTCAAGTTTACAGTCAGGGGTAACTTGATGACTTATTATTTCCTGTGAAAAAATGGATACCAGGGAACTTCATTACCTGTTGACTCGCAGTTCCTACACTTCTTCTTGGAATCCTGTGGTGTGTGCTAAAGATGAACTACCTCATCGCAAACCTATAGACGTTCGTGCCTATGTCATCAATACCGACGACAGTCATCGACCAGGAACCCATTGGGTAGCTGTGTACTTTCCCAACGATCACAGTGGTGGTGTGGAATATTTTGATTCTTATGGATTACCTCCTTTGGAAGACGACATCATCGACTTTATGAGAAGAAATGCCATCACTACTCGATTCAATAATGCCCGATTACAAGAATCGGATTCAATGGTGTGTGGACAATATTGCGTACATTTTCTTCATCAACGCAGTCTCGGATATTCCTTAGAACATTTAGTAACTTGTTTTGATAGGGAATATGCTCGAAACGATGCTAAAGTAGAACGATGGTTTTGTGAACGTTATGGTTATCTCTTGTCTTTAGCTCAGAAACGTAGTGTGCACCAGAATGATGCAGATGTAGAAAAGTGGAAGTTTAGTTTGCCTTCCCAACGTTGTCAGCCCTGTAAATACGTTCCTGTTTAATATCTTGTTGATTGTTTACCTTTTTATGTTTAGAGAAGCTTCTTTTTGTTCATTAAAAAATGTTGATTTTTGAAAAAAATCGTGTTGTGTGGGGCTTTTTTTTTATTGAATTTGAAAAACAAAATGAATAGGCTCTATCTATCTCTTTCTATCGATCTGAAGTCACCACCTCTATCCATTTTCTCACTCTCGATCTGAACCCCATGTTTTCCATCGCGCCCGCGCTTCAAGCATATAAAACGGTGCGTTGGCCAGTGTAGTCACTCTCGTTGACTCGTCAAGATCTCAACAACACTTCAAGAAGATGGCAGCAGCCAAGATAAGCAAACTGAACGACGCTATGGTGAATATGCAGAGGGTGAAGCATCATTTGATGGAGACCAACCCTGAGAGAAAGACAATGATCTTCCTACAAATGGCTCATGATCTGGTGGAAGAAGTCCTGAGGGACGAAATCATCAGGGACGAAACGGAATGGGAGGAGAGACAAAGACTGCAGCAGCAACAACAACAAAGACAACAACAACAACAGCAGCAGCAGCAGCTACAACTCTTGCAGTCCATGAAAGTACAAAACGGAGAAGTCAGCTGAAAGATAGATTGTGATGAAGTTGCCTTCTCTTTTACCAGAAAGAGAGCTTGTCCAACATCAGCCACGAGATCCGTGGCTAAACGTGGCCGCCCTGCTGCGGCTGCTACTGCTACTGCTGCTACTAGAAGTTAAAAAAAAATTCTTAACCCCAACGGTCCTTTTCAGGGCCACCCAGATCTCTAGAAAAGATAACCACTCTTACATTGCCTTAGCAAAATATTTTTTGTGAATGTTTAGTGTTTGTATGTGTGTATGTTTGTGTCTTTGCCCACCAAACAAAAAATTCCCTTTCCCCCAAAAAATGTTTGTATAGAGTGTGTGTTTGTGGTGTGTGTTTGATAAAAAAAATTCAAAAAGGATTGTGTGGTGTGTTTGTTTGTGTTTGATAAAAAAATAAAAAATAAAATAAAAAATATCAAAAAGGATTGTGTGGTGTGTTTGTTTGTGTTTGATAAAAAAAATAAGAAAATACAAAATTTGTATGTAGGGTGTGTGTATGTGTTTTTTATCAAAAGTAGTTTCTTTTAGGTCCGCGTACTGGGTTTGTGTTTTTGGGGTAAGGGGTGATGGAGTGCACAATCCGCGAAGCCTAGAATGACGTCATAGGGATGACGTCAGACGCGGGTAGTGTGAGTACTGTTTTTTTAGGTGTAAGGGATGTTTTCCTTCACGTCCGCGCTTCTAGTATATTAAAACAACACCTTCCCCGATAGAGCAACCCCACTTATTCATCAAGATGAACACCGTAGAAATAATCAGACAGATCCGAGTACATCTAGAGGTGGCGTGGCACCTCCTCCATGAAGTGGAGAAGAGGGAGGCGGAGGAACAGGAAAATAAGAAGGAGCCCATCAGACCCCACCTGATGATGGAGGAGAAGGAAAATTGGGAGCCTGAAACAACCCATCCTCCGTTTATCCTTCACAACACCAAGCGCTGCATGAGTGCAGCCACATGGAGTGGAAGCTGTCCCGCGTGTCGGGCCAAGCCAGGGAGGTGCCCGCACCTCTAGATGAACTCAAACAAAAAACCAAACGGCCCTTTTCAGGGTCACCCATTAATCAAGAAAAGATTAATTTTCATATGATTGCCATGTGTGTTTGTGTATGTTTGTGTGTTTGTATAGAGTGTGTTTGTTTTTTCCCCACTCCAAAACAAAATTCCCATTCCCTTGTATGTGTTTGTAGTGTGTGTTTAATAAAAAAATTAAAAAGGATGATGTGGTGTGTGTTTTAATAAAAAAATAAAAATTTAAAAAAGGATTGTGTGTATGTATAAAATTTTTTATCAAAAATACTTTCTTTTAGGTCAGCGCACTGGGTCTGTGTTTTCTTGTGTTTGATAAGATTTTTTATCTTTTTGGAAAACAGGAATGTTTTCCTTCACGTCCGCGCTTCTAGCATATAAAGCGGTGCCTTCCGCAGTCGCACCATTCATACTTTCACTCCGATACCATGAACACGGTAGAGCTATTGCAGGAAGCCTGGGATGTCATGGTGGTTGTGGAGTTTTTGGTGGAAAGGTTGGAGTGTTGGTGGAGATATCCTGGCACCAAGCCATACGTCACCAGCCAACTAGCGGCTCTGACTTCAGCGAGGAGGCTGGTTAACGATGTCTTGGTGGAGGAAATCCAAAAGACTTCCTCGACTCCTTGTCGAGTGGGGTTCATTAAAACGAGCCTTGACTTACTGGATGGGGTGGAATTCTTTCTTCACCAAGTTCAACACGATGAATGGTTGTATCCACCCCCCAGTAGCGCCAAGCTCGAAGAGGTGAACCTTCACATCGTCAAATTATTATTAAAACAAGTTTTGGAGAAGAAGGAACAGGCCCAGAAAGAGAAGGAATTTCAACGCCTGAACTTAAACTGGATGAAAATCCAGGATAAGTTCAGAAGATTGGGACATCCTGACTGGCTGCCCAATCCAACACCACTCCAGAAGAAGAAAAAATCTCACACCACCTTCCTAGGCTTCTTCACTCAATGTTGGAGGAAAAAGTAATCCTCCTCCAATGGCCCTTTTCAGGGCCACCCATTTTTCAAGAAAATATTAATTTTCCATGATTGCCTACTGTCTTATTGTCCCTCTCCCCCATACTGCTAACCCCAAGTGTCCCCAATGCTAAATTTCCGTTTGTACCCTAAGTGTCTCAATGCTAAATTCCCGTTTGTACCCCAACTGTCACCCCCAATGCTAAATTCCCGTTTGTACCCGTAGTGTCACCCCTGTCCTATTCACTCACCCTATACTTCTTATACTGTACAGTCAGAACAGTTGGCAGCGTGAACATGCATCGGTGTAATTCCTAATTTGCAGTTATTACTTTTGTAATGGTTAACAATGCAAACTCACTGGATCGGTTTAATCCAGGAAGACGATCCATAAAAACACTCAACTTTACAGGTAATAAATAGCAAGATTTTACTCACAGTGCATCGCAAACCACAGGCACAAATCATCTGCTCTTCTTTTTCACATGTGGCTGTCTGCGACAATATTTCCTCGTTTCTCATGAATATGCATAAACAAAAATACGTCAACAACGAGATGAAACAAGCTCTTACACATCAACGAAAGTGCCCTTTGTATCAATCGAAAAATGACTGTGTTTGGAAGAGAAACTTTGATTTACACATTCAAACACCATGAACAATAATGTTCGGTAAACTTTCTAAGAATATTTTACTCGCGCTCGCAACGATTGGTTAAGCAGGTTTATTCATGTTCATTATAAACGAGAAAATCTTATTGCAGGCAGCCATGGCTAGCGACGATGCCCACAGACAAATGTCGAGTAAAACAAAATATATTAGTAACTCTGTTTACCATGCCGCAATTAAATCTGCTCTCACGGTTACATCAGTCATGGATATTAGAGACTTTGCACAAAAGAAAACTACAAATATAAAAGGTATCAAGCTAAAGGAAACAGAATATTTACCTTCACAGTTTGCAGATGATACTATTGTAATTCTTGATGGCTCTTTTGAATCTCTGAAATCCTCTATTGAAGTATTAAACTTCTTTGCAAGGATTTCAAGACTGAAACTTAACATTGCCAAAACAAGAGCAGTTTGGAGAGGAAGCAAGAAGTACAGTGCAGAAACATTTTATCACAGGTTACAATTGCAGTGGGTGACTGAATTTACATCATTGGGCATAAAGCTTGCGATAGACTTGGATAAAATGGTAAAGATTAATTTTAAAAATAAAGTAGAAATCATTAAAAATTATTTTAAACATTGGGGAAAACCGATCCTTGAAACAATTGGTAAAATAACAGTTTTTAAACCTTAAAATATTACAAAGCTAAATCATTTGTCTATCTCGTTACCAAATCCTCCTCAAAATTTTATCAGGGAATTAAATAAATTATTTTTCACCTTTATATGGCAGTCAAAAGTGGACAAAGTTAAAAGAAAGGTTATGTATCAAACCTTTTCTAAAGGTGGCCCGGCGATGATAGACATTGATACATTTATATTAGCGTTGAAAATAATATGGATTCGTAGGGTTCTTCTATCTAACAGAAAATTTGTTAATTTGATTGAGTATGAAATATGTGAGATTAAATACTTGCTTTTATTAGGAAATGAAAATGTAATGACATTATCCAAAAAGACAAAAAATGCTATCTGACGTGATGTTTATTGGCTTGGAAACTGTTTATAGAGAAAAATATACCCCCGGACAGGAGAAGATCTTATGAAAACAAATTTATGGTGAACTCACTTACAAGGTTGAACAAGGTACCAGTTTTCTATAAGAAATGGTTGAACATAATGTAATCTATATTGGTGATACGTTGACAGATCATGGAACATCTATTGATTTTAATAGTTTTAAAGCTAAATATGATCTCAACACGAATTTCCTTACTTTTCAAGGTATAATTCAGTGTGTAAAGTTTTTGTGTAAAAAGTTACAGTTAAATATAACCACCTTGGTTAGACCATTTGGAAATTGTATTTCATAACAATAAGGGGTGTAAAGACCTTTACAAATCACCTTGAAAACGGATGTTAAACTAACTAGTGAAAAGAAATGGAATGAAACTTTCAATCTGAATATGGACGTGTGGCCGAAAATATATACTAAAGTTTTTACAATAACAAGAAACTCAAAATTACAATGGTTTCAATTTCGTGTTAGTCACAGAATTTTACCAATGAATTCATTTTTGTATAAAATAAAATTGTCTGATACAGATAAATGTACTTTTTTGTACAAATTTCTCTGAAACAATACTGCATTTGTTTTGGGAATGTAAATGTAATGTGATAAACAGGATGTGGAATGATATGTCCCACTGGGCATATATTAAAAATAGTATATATTGAAAATAGCCAGCATCCTACCATGCATACCATCTCTCTATCCACTGAATCAAATACCTTTTTAAAATCGACGTATACGCAATATAATCTTTCTCTTCTCTCGAAAGATAGTTCTATATCAAAGATTTAAAAACATAAATATTATATATTGTCCAATAACCATCCCGGAATCCAGCCCGTTCTCCAGGTACCTTATCATAGTTGTGGGCCAATGTCTTAAGTCTTTCATTTAAATTGCAGTAAATAATTTTCTGTAACTATCTAGTTAAGTTATTCTTCTATAATTGTTTACATCAATGGGGTTTTGCCTTTCTTAAAAAAAGTGGCATAATGAAACCCTTTCCTCATCTTTCATGAAAGGTACCATTGTAAAAAATAACATTACTTGAGGTGTTAAATAACGTACTATTGTATTTTTTACACCTAAAAAATTATCCCTGAAGCCCGACTTCAGCTGGTGATCTACTAATTTTAAGCAAATTTAATGCTTTCAATATTTCAGTCTCAGATATTTCTGAGTTAAGAATGTGATTTGTGTCATCGTCATTGCATATTTCATAGATGTTATTGTCATCTTTTTCAATAATATTTCTAATAAATACTACAAAATTAGGGTCTAATTTGATTTTAACTGGATTTAGTACACTTTTAAAATACTCGAACCATTCTGAATTTGATATGTTTGGGTCATTTTCAAATGAGATACTCTTAGATATCGAATTTACATGATCCCAAAAATAGTGTGCCTCATCATATGAATTCTCTAATTTGTTATACAGAGCTTTGATTCCACGTTTCTTCTTTTTTAATTTTGTAGACTTATCTATATTTTTTCTGAGTTCCATAAACTTTTGATAATATTCCATTATACATGTTCTCCTAAACTGGTGTAAAAGAGTGTATTTCCTCCTTTTCAAATCTATGCATCCCAAATCGTACTAGGACGATTTAGGAATATTTGATTTCCTGTAATATACTTTAAAACTACCTGCCGCATTATATAATATATTTAAGAGCATGTCAAGAGCCTGTTCTATATCATTTGTGACCATGTTTAAATAATCATTAAAAAAACACAACTCCGTGAGTAGCAATTCAACACTAGTAACATATAAATTTCCTTGCATTCTCATTCCATTTAAAGCGATAATAGGGTTTATATATATCCGGCTGAACTTAAATTTTCTTCCTGTCGGACACTTTTTGCAATACTTATTTTTTAATGCTTTCCGACGGTTTCAGTCTGCCGTCGTCAGCAACAAGGAATGAACAAGAAATAAAAAAACATGTTCTAAAAATGCTAAAGTTGATTTGTTCACGAGTCCAAGAAGTGACAACTCGCTGTCAATAATTGCCGTTACTCTGTTATTGTATATCAAAAACATATATTGAACAGAGAATGATTTTGCTTTTACGGGACCATACTATAAAAAGCATACAAAGCTATCGTAACTTGATACTGGAAAAAAACCCAAAACATACGTTTCAATACGTGCTTTGCATATGTAATAATTACGGATAAATATGTGGGAGTGCATCTCACAAAATAAATGGTGAATCAATGAAAGAAAATATTGTAAAAATTTACATACCAAACTTGACACCAGGGACGAATGACTCGTTGTTGCTCCCTTTTCTGTTCAGTAGAGATGTTATCCAGTCCACAGCAACAGCCAATGAAAACTGAGATGCAGAGATTCTTCCACAGCGATCAGCCGCGGTCTCGTGCACCCCAAGATACACGGCGATCATTACGTCACCGGGACGACTGTATCGAGTGCTCCTACAATACTCTGTAGCGGATGCACTAGCAGAGTTCCAATTACAAAGATGTATTAACAGCAGCGTCAATAATAGCACGACCAAATTCCGTAACATAATGAATATCCGGACTTTACAATTTTTTAGAGAAAATAGTTATTGTTTTTTTATTGTTTTCATATATAAAACAAAATTTTAAAAAAAAAAAAAAAATTGTGCCTAGGCAACGACCCATCCACCTTTCAATCGGGGTTGCTTTTTCCACAATGACATTCATAAAACTGGGTCAAGACTCCGGACCAATGGAACTGCGATGAACTTTCCTTCTCACTTTGCTGTCACTGTCCTCTATCTTGTTTCCTTCATTCCTTTCCTGTCTTTTCTCATGATACGCACGTTATGTAATGATCAAGTTATGACAGCTTAACGTAAAAAGCAGAAGTAAATTAAATTCCGCAAAATATCCGGACGCTACTCAGGTAAAATGATTTACCCCCTGATAAAACTCGAGCCGATTTATATTGTCTATTGATCGTGTACAGAAAAGAAATTATATCATCAAACGAAGATATTCAGATGACATTATAAGACATATGTTGTTACGAAACTGGCGTGATCGTTCTCCGTAGTTTGCTCGATACGATAACAAGAATGTGTACATTACTACACGTAAGCATACATCCTGTGACGTATGCTCATCCGCATGAATTCATTTTTCATTCAAGTGCGTGCTTGTCAGCAAAGAACTTAATAACTAAACATTTAGTTCCCTGTTGTCACCTACTGTCGGGATTAACTTAGAAAATTGTGGCGTCACCACTTACTTATATCATGAAAAAATGTCCAAATTCCTCTTGTCACATTGTAAAATCCCTCGAAACCTGCAAATTCTATCTCTTGCCTCCATGATGGTTCCGGGTAAACATTTAAAAGATCTAATTGTGTAATAAGGCTGACAGATGCTGTCAATGTACATAGCCCTCCAATCAGGTATGTGTTTTGTAAGGTGAGGTATACGTATCGGCTTGTGGTTAAATAAATATAGAGATTATTACTACGTGAAGTCGAGCGAGACCTGACGTCAATTCGCCGCAAGGTGAGAAGCATATTATTTGTATGTACCATATGTCAACATGTGGTGGTAGTGACTGTTATATCGTAATTACTGATGTGTGAAGTACTCTGCTTATGGCACATCAATTTCTTTCAAATGAAAGAGTTTGTTGTCACAATTTGTATACCTACTCAGTGCTGGATTACCAATAGGCAGGACACCAGCAAAGCAGGGGCACCAAAAAAAAAAAAAGAAAAAAAAAAGAGAAAAATTATGGTTTAGTATTGTTTTTATTTTGAATTACACGAGGGGGGGGGGGACCATAATCTTTTCAGAGCTTAGGGCCTCTAAAGTTCTTAATCCGGCCTTGTACCTACTTGTACAGCATTATATAAAAATTCGACAACAAATAGAAAAGGTATAGCGAGATTAATTTGTATATCTTACGTAGTCAGAAATATCCAGGTGTCAGAGTTCACAAAGCGAACACTATGACCAACATGCCCGTAGATGGGTAATTTCGTAACAGCTGTTATTGGTCAGCTGCACTGGGACGACAATAAACAGTATATGATTGACAGTTATCGATAGATCAGAGGCAGATCAGCATGAGGTAAACCAGTAGGAATTTATACTATTTGAATGAATTTCGCAAACCACTAAATTAATACATCGAAAAGGACTGAGTGATTATATATGCGTTCTCTCTCTCTCTCTCTCTCTCTCTCTCTCTCTCTCTCAGCGCAGGGATGCGAAAAAAGAATTTTTTATTCTGTTGATGTATTATACTTTTTAGAGTCTTAGAAATTTTAAAATAACAAACACAATAATTGTCATATCGAGGAAACTACAGAGACAAGGAAATAAGTGGCTAAAGGTTCTAATTTAAAGAGAACTTATTAGTTTAAACAATATTTATTTACTGTCCGGTACATGAAACAATATTTATTTACTGTCCGGTACATGAAACAATATTTATTTACTGTCCGGCACATGAAACAATCGCGTTGCACTAACATAGCAGCACATACCCTCCCCTTTAAAATGTATCAACTACATGAGCCATACGCTACATTTACAAATTACAGTCAACTTATTATTGCTTACATTTTTTGTTCCCCTAGAACTACAGATTTCTTGAACAAACTAAACTGATATTATACAACATTCCTAGTGTAAACGATACCGGTATTCTACAGTATGCTATTTGAATCGGCTTTTGTAAAGTATTTTATAATTTAAATATTAACAGCTCCACCGCAGGCCCCCTGTTTTACATTACAAGCAAAAGGTGAGGCTTAAAATTTTAGTCATTTATTTGTAAATAATTATTGTAATACTCATCCATCTTCATTATAGTCACCGAGGTATCTTGCAAGAATGTACAAGTATTATTTACATTATTGGCATGCATCATATCTTAACTTTTTTAAGCTTTTATTGACATTTAGCTAGAGGATACATACATGTTATACATATATATTGAGACAATATTTCATCCATAAAACAAAAAGCTAGAGGATACATTCATGTTATACATATGTATTGAGACAATATTTCATCCATAAGACATAAAGCTAGAGGATACATACATGTTATACATATATATTGAGACAATATTTCATTCATACTACATAAAGCTAGAGGATACATACAAGTTATACATATATATTGAGACAATATTTCATCCATAAGACAAAAAGCTAGAGGATACATACATGTTATACATATATATTGAGACAATATTTCATCCATAAGACAAAAATGTTTATAGCTCTAGACAATTAATTTTCGTCACTATAAGATGAAAGGAAAGAAGCTTAGAAAAAAGGAGAGAAAATGGAATAGAAAAGGAAATATTATTTACATATATAATTTAAAGATAACACATAAATATATTTGGAAAATATTAACATTTCTACAAAAGGAATAGGACAGCATGTATATTTAGGTATACTCAGTCACAAACTTCACCACCAAGTTATCAAGATAACTGGTGCACATATCAGCATCTCTCTCTCTCTCTCTCGCTCTCTCTCTCTCTCTCTCTCTCTCTCTCTCTCTCTCTCTCTCTCTCTATATATATATATATATATATATATATATATATATATATATATATATATAAATCCATACATACAGACATACATACATACACATCACCCAATATATATATATATATATATATATATATATATACATGCACACATGTTTTCAATATTTTATGACTATTAACTGTTTGCATAATAACCAGCTATTGTCAAACTTTTCCCATTTATAGTTTCTATAAGTGCTATATTTGTATACATTAAATTTAAAGTAACAAAGTAACGATCTTTTAGAACTAAGACAAACTTGACCCGTCTCTATTAAATATGCATTTATAAATATCTTGTTTTGCATATAGAATTATCAGTTTAATTATATCATCATCCTGAGTTTTGTCTTTAATTCCATGGACAATATTTATATTTTTGAATTCCAAATTATTTGTATGGCTACATTTACCTTTTATCCATTGTAAACTAGCATTTATACAAATCTTAGTTATGTGACAATCCCAAAAGATATGAGAAATTGTCTCTGCATGTAACATACAAAAAGAGCAGAGATCGTTTGGGATAATACTGATTCTTTAGAGAAATGCATTCTATCCAAAATATATGTAATATTTTCAGCTCCAACCATCTAAGATTTGAACATTTTGAAGTTGATATGGTAACAAGAAAAATTTCTGCCAGTCGTTATCTTCTAACTTGCCAAATTCAAAATTAAATTTTCTTCTAGAAGTTGGCACTTGGTTGTTTTCATTCAGTTTTTCATATATACTTCTTTATCCTTTTTTACTTGTTATAATGGCAATATTTATAAAAGCCGTTGCAGATTTGAATCGTAAATGATACTAAATTTAGTTTAGATGACTTTATAGCTGCAAATATGACTTGAAAATCTATGAAATTAATGTTAATAGAAATTCTATTGTTAAAACTATCAAAATCTATTCAGGAACCATCCTCATTAATAAAATCATTCACAAATATAATGCCTTTCTGAAACCACGTTTTTTAATACACACAATTTCCATTTGTTGTAAAATATAAGGATTAAACCATATTTGTGTTTCTAAAAATGTCCAGCTCTGACAATTTTGAATGACCTAGTTCAAAATATGCTTCAAAGACGTCTAACCAAAAAGGAATAAGATCTTTTTTCACCGAGTTAAGAAAATCGGTTTTAAAATAAAAAGAAATTAATAATATTTATACTGAAAATTATAACAAACTTTTCCATTTAGATTCATCAGACAATATTCTTCTAAGCCATGAAATTTTCATCGCATTCATAAACTTAAATATATCAGCATACTTAATCTCCCCCCACCCCTCCACTCCGATAATCCTTGATGGCAATATTTCTTTTGATTTTGTTCTCTGACCCATGCCAAACAGACTTACAAAGGAATCTATTCAGTTCACTAAGAACCTGTTTAGATGGATTTTGGTAATGACAATAAAAGATGATTAATTTTAGAGATAGCTAAACCTTTTTTCACAGTTATCCTTCCAAAATGGAGTTAAAAGCCTCCTATTCCACTGAATTAGCAGGTTCTTAATTTCACTAATTTTAGATGGATAATTAAGAGTTGTAATTTTTCCAAGGTAGTTGGAAACTTTATACCTAAGACAACAAACTCAGTACAACCCCAGTTAAGTTTATATTCTGGACAGTATTTCTTGTTGCTACCTGTTCTACTTCCTATACAAACTACCTTTGCTACCTGTTCTACTTCCTATACAAACTATTTTTGTTTTTTCAATATGTATACTAAGACCAGAAAATCTGGAATATTGATATAAAAAATTTAAAGCAGACATTAGAGATTTCTCTAAACCATGAAGAGCACGGGTTGTATCATCAGCTTACTGAGAAAGAACATAGATTTTATTACCTATGTTACTTCCCCTTAATTGTTTCTTATCATATGCGCTAAAATCACTGCACACAGGATACAAATATATGGGGAGAGTGCATCCCCTGCCTAAATTCTTCCTCGATACCAAACCAACAGGAGAGTCGACCATTAATAATTGCACGAAATGTGATGTTTCGCTAATTAAAGTTTTATCCAATTTATAATCGGTTCATCAAAATTTTAAAAATACATCATTTTATCAATAAACGGCCATGCAACTGAGTCAAATGATTTTTTAAAAATCAATCACAAGAAGCAGTCCAGGGATAATGTGTGTTTTGGTGTAAAACATTAAATTAAAAAAGTTTCTCAACAATGTATCGTCCTTTTAGAAACCCTGTTTGATCCTTATGTATAAACTGTAGGAAGCACGGTTTAAATACTACTTGAAATACATGCAGAAGCAGCTTTGTATGATACATTTAGAAGAGAATGGGTCTCCAGTTTAAAATATGCTGCTTACGTTTATCACCTTTTGGTATACATATAATAACTCATTGTTTCTGTGTGAAAGATAATTTACCAAGTTGAATCCCAAAGTTAACGACCGCACTAGAAATTGTCCAATATATTTCCAAAAGCAAAAACGATAAAATTCTAGCGTGAATCCATCAGATCCTGGACTTTTTCATTAGGCATTGTTTAAAACATTTGCAGCTTTTGTATATTATATGGAAACATTTAAGAAATGTTTTTGGTAATTAACTAGCATTTCAAGATCGACAGGATCAACTTGACGCTTTTTATATAAATTCATATACACTAGTTTTGCTTCATCCAAAATTTCTTGCTGACTGTCTGCTAAAGAGACATTGGTTTTACCCAGAGGTGGCATCATTTTACTTATATAATTTCTATGTTCTAAATAACAGAAGTATTTGGTCACTTTCTCTCGTCCTTCAAGCCATATAGTTCTAGACCTAACCCTCACTCCATCCATCTTTTTCTTCGTAATATCTTCTAATTCTGTCTTTTTTCATCCAGTTTTGGTACTTCACTGACACCGTTTCTTTCTTCTTAATTGCTTATATCTCCAATTGGTTGATTTTCTTGTGGATCTTGAGTTTTTTTTAAAAAAGATGCACATGAAATTGTTGTTCCTCTAATTTCTAATAGAAGCATTTAAAAGAAAAGTTGATAATTTATTACACATTTAAAATGAGATAAATTCTACTCTCAAAAGTGTCTAATTATTGAGCACATACACATTGATGTTTAATTTTAAGATAGTTTCTTTTAGTCTTCTAATATATTATGTGTCTTTTAATAAAGAATTATTACATTTCCAGAATGTTTTCCTTTTAATTTCCTTTTGGAAAGCTGTCTTCATGTTTACAAGAGAATGATTAGTCCTATACCCTGGTTCAACATTTACATTTTCAATAATTGTGAAAAAAAATTCTGAACCTGGAAAAAAGTCCAGTCTGGCTTGTTTTACTCGATTACTTTGCCTCCAATAATGCGTATGGATCCCTATATTATGTTTCTTCCATAGATCTACTAAATTATATTCTATACATGTATCTAAGACAACTTCTCTTGCTCTTGGATTATTTATAATATTATGATTAAAAGTATCTATATGTGGATCCATCACAAGATTGAAATCTCCACCAATTATATTATCTTTTTTATCCATGCAAGGTGAACTGGAAACTATTATTAATTAATATGGCTACACCTCCTGAATTAGTAGAGTCTGAACTAAAAATACATTATTATCCCCAGGTAGTCCGTATGAAATTTTCCCATTTTTTAATGAAGTGTATATCTTGAAGAAAGTATACTGAATATGTTTTATTAGAAAATTAAATACATCTCTTCTTTTCTTGAGATCCTTAAAGCTCTGACAATTCAGTGTTGCAATATTTAATGACAGTAGTTATAAACTTTAAGGAAGTTATATACTACTCTTCTATTTCTTGTGTGCGAGACTATAAATAAAATTGTATGTAACTACTTTTGTAAATATACCATGCATACTGATAACATAAATAATAATGTTGTGTACTGCACAATATCAAGAATACTGATGGTGATCTGGTATATAGACCCAAAAGGTGCCACAGAAAAGAATAAGAAAAACAGGAGAATTATAGCTTTCATAGTGAGGGACAAAAAAAATGAAAGAAAACAAACAACACAGAGAAAGGGAAGAAAAAAAAACAGACATAAACTAAAGTCAGAGGTATTCTGTAGGCTGAGTGTCTCTTTACAAAACAGATGACATGCATTGGTGCACTGGGTTTAAAAAATAAATTACAAAATTCTTGAAAAAATATCTTTTTCGAGCATTAGTACCGGAAAATAGAACAATGGCAACAAAATGTTATATTGTAAATGTATATATTATTATCTGTTTATTTAATATTTGTATCTATATAAAGTAATTGTACATATATTATAGCATTTTGTAACATAAATTATAGTGTACAGACAGACAGGGAACTGTTCAGCTCCAAACAGATAAATATTGCAAATTAAAACTATAATGAACAAAAAAGGCATACAAGAAAAAGTGAAAGATAAGAGTTAATCGCGCCTCTATAAAATTGTGGTAAAAAGGATATGCTGGTATGTAATAAGCAATATTAGAGTTTAGTCTTTAAATGTATAATGATGTTGATATATATATATATATATATATATATATATATATATATATATATATATATATATATATATATATATATGTATGTGTGTGTGTGTGTGTGTGTGTGTGTGTGTATTGTATACAATCAAACGGCCTCATTAAATATAAAAATTTGCAACAAATATCAAGGTTACATTATTTTTAGTTTAAATATGTATCTACCCTTTAATAACAAAGTGCATCTAACTATATTTTACAGTGTGAGATTATCTGCATTCAATCTTCTAGTCTTATAGATAATATATCTATAGAAACACAGTATTATATATATATATATATATCAAGGGTTTTATCAAACTAAAACATATATTTGTAAACCATACTCAGACATGAAATCAGGCGATTAGTTCAAAAGTTGGGAGCTGTGAAACAATGACCAAAATCCCCATTTTTATACCATTAAGAAGCCAAAGTGCAATTTGTTTCCGGGCCCAACAAGACTAATTAGCTGAAACTTTTCATTTCTGCGTACTTTAGGCTAGTTTTAGATACTGGCGTTAGGAAAACCACTTTTCTATCCTAACGTACAGATAAGTTATTTTCCTTGCATTAAACAATACTACTACTACTACTACTTCTACTACTACTACTACTAATAATAATAATAAAAATAATAACAATAATAATAACAACTGATACTGGTTGGAGTTCAAACCTTCAAATCTACCTTTACATTTTACCAACCTAGAATAAGGGCCAGAAAAAAATATTTGAAGAAAAAAAACTCACCAAAAAACCCCACACATTATTTAAGACACTTCGTTTCTAGTTGGTTCCAAAATTGTTATCGAATTGTTCATTAATATAGTATTATTTCAATTTACTATTTAAATTGGTATGAGTTTTATGACAAGCAAACCTAAAAAGGAAAACTATATATATATAATATACAGGCCTCAAGAAAAATACGTATTTCAAACAAGAAGAAAGTACTGTATTTATAAAAGTTCATTAACCAGCTTTTTTATGATTCACTTTTGTCTCCCTCTTGACAAAAAGTATTGATGTATGAGCATAAATACAGAATATGACTTAGTAATACTAGTTTAATAAAGGAACAGACGACCGGGTTACTCTCCTGATCTGTGAAATGATAACACCAACCCCCGTCTGGCTTGAAAACGATTTTAAAACAAAACTTAAAAACACAAAGACTTCAACACTGACCACGACCCTGGTACTGTCGCCAAATGATACATATATCCCTCTTTACCGGAGATTCGAGTATTCTTATTTTTGATATGTCTACATATATATTCTGTTTTATGCCTCCGTCTGAATGCCATTATAAGTCAAATCTTCACAGCTCAACCCTATGTTTCTGATGCAGGCAATATCAAAAAGGAAAGAGTACTTATTTAGCCCTATATGAGACGACTGGTAAGTTATAACGAAATTTTAACTTCTTAAGTCCCTTAAGACACTAATGAAATTGTCCATCGACAGGTGTAAGATTATCCTATCAGGGTACACTCTGCATGCACTCTACGTAACGAAACACTCTTACTCGGGCAAAGAGTGTGGACATTTCTTGTTATAGGTTTATTATAGAACAATAACAGATATAAATCTATTTAAAACAAAATTCCTAGCTCTCTCATTCTGGAAGGTCCCTTCGCCAGTCTGGTGTGTATCTCTAAGCGATTAAAAAAAATAGAAAAAAGATATTTATACCAACAATTTAAGATCCAGACTGATGCTAATTATAACATAGCCAGCTTGTAAAGTCCCTTATCATGATATCAATTAGAGCAATTAGAGGTTATTCCCTTTCATTGAATTTAATTCTAAAAAAAAACAAAGGAGTTGAAAACTAAAGCATTTCTATTGACTATACCTATTTTATTAATTGGAAATAAAAGAATACCATCAAAGCCAGTACAATTTAAATCAAATGATATTAAACAGTTGACAAACTTATTAAATTCAGACCAAAAGTTTCCACAACTCGTCATTTTCTCTAATTCGATGCATTGACATAAGGCGTGCCTTTAGAAGAGCCCAGCTTAGGAAAAATTATATAAATTCTATAATGATGCCTTTATTCCAAGGAGATTACATAATCATTTTATTTTTGTTTTACTTTGAGCTTGAGCCTCATGTTTGGTAAAATTGAGAATATAGGTCATTGTATTTACTGCCAATCGAACGGACACAAGCATGTCATGAGGTATGGGTATGGTGTCACAATTTTACGGTAATAACGCCCTGATGTTGAAATATTGGCACGAAAAGTGAAGTAAATACAGAGTTCACTCTATGTTTTAGCCCACTCTCGTACGAGTAGAAAAATGACCACACTGTATTGGGGAAAAATTCAAAATGTTTTCGCCAATGGTGTGTTTAAAGTGCCTTAAAAACCAACCAACCAACCATCTTCGGATATTACATGGGCCCATTCTATAGCATCTAATCTTAAGGCAAATGTGTTTAAGGAAAATTCAGATAAATCCCCTAATTTGATACATTTTTGATCAACAAATAATTATCTTTTTTAACTATAATTATATACATTTTATGATATCACTGCGCTCAAAACAACGTTAGAAGGGAGAGCATGCCTTTAGTAGTAGTGCAAAGGACTTTTGGATTTTTTTTATTATTTTTACTTATCAAAGCCTTCTACATCCCCCATGATTTCCCCATTGAGGATTTTGCACACGCGTGTGCAGTCCTCGTGGTAACTTTGCTTGGCGGACTCGCGTGTGATGTGAGTGCTACCCCAAAGAAACCGCTATTATCACGCCACTCATACGCAAAGACATACGAGTAATGATTATGGTTCCAAATCCTGAAATCATACGAGTGTAGCCTCAGAACACTGGCAAATATTTATTCGATTTTCACTGCCTGTAAATCAGAGTCGGTAATGCTCCGATTCCGTATCTGCGTACGAAGTCGCCGGTGGTTTTCCATTTCCGCCAAAACACGGTATCGAATTCACCCATGCTAATCGTTTAATCTTCGATAGCCATCATGTACAACTTGGTAATTGTATTGAGACTGCTTCATCGTTATAGAAATAATCCATGAGTGTTTTCGCGCCTGGCTGTGCAGCCAGCGACCAGGTGTTTTCACGTGTTAATGCTATAACTCCAAGCTGGCCTCGAGTTGGTATTGATACATCAGGGTGGTCCCAACTGTCGATTTCTATTTGACCCTTAGCAAGATTATATTTCAATGTATACGAGGGTTTGTTAACACCGCTCTGACGAAGATATTCATTGACAAGTGGAAGAAAATCAGAAAATCACCATCAATGTTAGCATCCGATGTCAGATGGCCTAACACCCCGTCGGCAAATTCCGCAACCTCATCACCGCAGTCAGAATCTGTCACTTATATGTAACGGATAAATCTAATCTTAAACACAAACACGGTTAAGTATGCGCCCGGATCAATATGGATTCCTTCGAACTGAATTTCATTTCCGGCGACTAATGGTGATGATTTTGCATATGTGAAAGGTATGGGAATACCAGCTTCTTTAAAGTCACGAGTTAGCGCTAGTAGTGAAGAAGTACTCCGGTAATCGCTTACCAATATTGTTATTGAAGCCCAGCAGTCAATAAATCCTGTTAAGACGAATAAATACGATCCAGACTCCCGCAGCTTTAAGATTTGAGATTTAAGTTCATCAAAATCATCCTCGGCAGCAGTGAAAACAAGCCGACCATTCGCTAATTGATCAGTTTGTTCCCGTGTTTCGTTGATTAATATTTTTTTAATTCTTCCCCATGAAGTTATTATGCGTGGTGCTGAGGGCAACTCTGCGATTTTTGCATCCATGTATTGTTTCACCGCAGCCTCGGCTACATCAATGTAATTCTTGATAAACGCAATCGACATACAAGAGTCTCTGATTCCCTCGCTTTCGTTGGTTTCAGCCAGATTCTTTGCGACGGCGCTTCACAGCTTTATAACAACATCTTGAATGTCCACGTTAGACAATTTAAGTTTTCCTGTTTGATCTTGGAAAATCACAAGCTCTCCCGGGTCGACATCAACAACAACCCGGCTGGTAAACTCGATCAAATCCACTCTGGTCTTTCTAGTAAACTCCATGTATACCATTTTAGGCCATTCAGTGTCCATGTGTTTATCATGTGTCTTGATGGTATTTTTAACATGAGAACTTTCCATTTGGCTGGTCTGTTAAGAGCGACATACACAGAATTAGTTAAGATCACCTGGCGAGCTTTTTCTTTAAAGTATTAAGTCCGTGTTTCCATCTGTGACTTTTACTCGGGTGGTACTTGTGGAATACTCAAAATTGCCTGTCTAACGCCTTGGCCAAGTGCCTGGGTGCCTTTTGCAATCACACCAACTTCATCTCCAATTTCCCCGATGTTTTCTCGGATTCCCGCAATCGCCTCTTGCAAACGTCCAATAGTCGCCGCGGTTACCCTCGTGGCTTTCTTTATATCTTTGACGCGTTTGGCTATCTTAACAACATGACCAGGTTCTTTTTCTGTTTCCACAACTTTCTTTACCTCTTCCGCGGTTTTAAGCGTGGGTTTAATCAGCGGTGCGAACGTTTGATCAAAGCCCTCCGTGAGATCTTCGTGCAGTCTGTCGCGACTGTAACACATCTTTGACACGTTTGCGGCCGGATATGACATTACAGATCAGTTCCTGGTGTTCGTGGGCAGCTTTACGGCGTCGCTCCCCATACTTTGATATGGTATCACAGACAGCTTTTGACATTATATTTAGCATAACCGTTTAAATTGTTATGTCCAAACTGGCTTGATATTTTTCGGAAGTTCCAATCAAGTCAATAGTGAGGAACTATACGGGTCCAGGGTGACCCGCACAAACATATTCTGACACTCATCCCACGGGTGGTCAGCAGCACAAAAGATCCAGTGAATATTCGCAAGACCATGCGCGTCAATGCCACGAAATATCATTAATGTTACGATATACAGTAAATAGATTTACTGAGAGCATATTTAGATTAACACCGTACTATCAATGTGTACTGTGTACTACGTCATCAAAGGGGAATACAAAGAAAGCTACCACATGAAACATGGTGTCAGATGTGAAACCAGACAATATTTTCACCAAATGCAGGCTGAATTAAACGTTGTCGACATCAGGAAGGAATCGGGTATACACAGGAATATACGGACTACGTGACTGTTTAACAAATTCTGGATTTATCGTGTTTTCAGACCGGAATCGAACGTTTTGTGACTTGTGATCGTCGTCCTCGTGTTTCCCGCCCGCTTCAAGATGGCTTCAGGCAAACTTCCAGTGCCTTTTCCAATGGAAGTGAAGGGTAATCTAAGGGATAACTGGACTTTCTTTGAATCTCAATGGGACAATTATGAGATAGCAACAGGTCTGGATAAAAAAGAAGACAATATTCGCGCGGCTACTCTGTTGAGTGTTATGGGCAGAGAGTGCTATCGAATTTTTCAACATTTAGATATTCCGGACGGCGATCGGAAGAAGGTGAGTACAATACTCAAAGCACTAAAGGAACATTTCATTCCAAAGACAAACGTCATATATGAACGATATGTTTTCAATACATCCGATCAATTACAAAACGAAGGTGTAGACGTCTACGTTACCAGGCTTAGGGGTCTCTCCAACTCATGTGAATTTGGCACGCTACAAAGCCAAATGATTCGTGATAGAATAGTGTTAGGCACCAGAGACAGTGGAGCAAGGTCACGCATGCTTCGTGAACCGGACTTAACATTTGAGAAAGCGGTAGACATGTGTAGAGCTAGCGAGATAGCAGATAGCCAAATGAGGAAACTTTCTTCTACCGAAGAAGTGAACTATGCGTCGAAACAAAAAGTCAAACATGAAAAAAAGAAGCGTACTTCAGAAATGGAAGAACAGAGTAACTGTCGGTACTGTGGTGGAACACACGCCAAGCGAGAATGTCCAGCGTATGGAAAGGTGTGCTCAAAATGCAAGAAAAAGAACCATTTTGCAAAAGTCTGTCTTCAAAGCTCGAGACCAAAAGTTAACAGTGTAGAAGAAACGGACAGTAGTAGTGATGAGTCAATCTATACACTGAATGCCCTTACCGATAAGCAGTGGTTTGTAAAAGTAACCATGTCAATGCCGAACACTCCAAATAAGAAGTCAATCAAGTGTCAAATAGACACTGGTGCGTCATGCAACGTAATATCAACCAGTGTTCTATCACGCATAGCAAAACAGAAAAAGCCAAGAATGGTGCCAACAAAAACGAAGCTGAAATTATATGATGGGAGCACATTATTACCAGTTGGAAAATGCGTAATTAAATGTACTGTAGGTCAAGTAAAAAAAAATCTGGAATTTCATGTTGTGGAGATTGCCGGCAAAGATGCTACAACATTATTGTCAGCAGCAGCTAGCGTAAAGTTGGGCATCATCACTGTAAACGTGGTAAACAGTGTGGTGCAAACTACCGAGACAATACTAACCAAGGAAGTCATTCTTGAAGATTATAGTGATGTGTTTGATGGCCTTGGATGCCTACCAGGGACATACAGCATTGAAATTGATAAAACTATAAAACCGGTTCAGCATCAGCCTAGACGGGTACCAGTTGCCCAGAAAGCAGAAGTGAAAGCAGAAATCGAACGACTAGTGACCAAAGGGATCATTACAAAAGTGGTGGAACCTACTGACTGGATTAGTAGTATGGTAATTGTAAGAAAACCAAAAAAGCTCAGGGTGTGTTTGGATCCTAAAGATCTTAACAAAGCCATAAAGCGTTCCAAGTACATGATGCCGACAATTGATGACATTCTTCCTAAAGTGTCAAAAGCCAAAGTATTTACAGTTCTTGATGCAAAGGATGGATTTTGGCAAGTAAAACTTGAAGAAAAAAGTAGCTACCTTACAACATTCTGGACTCCATTTGGCCGATATAGGTGGTTACGTCTCCCTTTTGGAATTTCGTCTGCACCAGAGGAATTTCAGCGCAGACAACACGATGCTTTAGAAGGGCTACAAGGTACTGAAGTTATCGTGGACGATATTTTGGTATATGGTCAAGGCGAAACCATGGAAGAAGCCATAAGAGATCATGATAAGAAACTGGTTAGTGCTCTAGAGCGAGCAAGAGCGGTAGGATTAAAGCTGAACAAGGACAAACTGAAGCTTCGACAAACTGAAGTAAGTTACATGGGCCACATACTCACGTCCAGTGGTATACGTCCAGATCCAAAGAAGATACAAGCAATATTAGACATGCCGAAGCCAACCGACGTAAAAGGGGTACAGCGCTTTATTGGACTAGTGACATATCTTTCCAAATTCTTACCACATTTGTCAGAAGCATGTGAACCGTTGCGAAGATTGACAACAAAAGATAAATTGTGGTATTGGCAATCACAACAAGAAGAAGCCTTTGACACCATAAAGCGACTAGTAACTGAGCAACCAGTGCTTAGATACTATGATTTGGAAGACGAAGTAACTCTACAATGTGACGCGAGTGAAACAGGGCTTGGAGCAACATTGCTTCAGAATGGACAACCAGTTACATTTGCCTCAAGAGCGTTAAGCACTGCAGAAAAACATTATGCACAGATCGAGAAAGAGTGCTTAGCAATAGTATTCGCGTGTGAACGGTTTGAACATTATATATATGGTCGTTCTCAAGTCACTGTTCATACAGATCACAAACCTCTAGAAACAATCTATGGAAAACCACTGTTAAATGCGCCAAAGAGGTTACAACGTATGCTCTTAAGACTGCAGAAATACAGTTTATGTATTCAATACACAAAAGGGACCGAGATGTACATAGCCGATACATTATCTAGAGCATTCTTACCGACAACATGGAAGGACAATGATGACACTATTGAAGTTTTCAGCATTCAACAGCAGAAGCTTGACCAAGATCTATCAGCAATTAACTTTGCTGAAACAGTTAATGTGACTGAACAGCGTTTTAAGCAAATTCAAGTACATTCATACCAAGATGAAGCGTTACAAACACTAAAATCAGTTATTCTGGCAGGATGGCCAGATTCCAAAGCGGAAGTACCTGTCATAATTCGTGAATACTGGACGATTCGAGATGAATTAGCAGTCCAAGTTCCAGTACGACAAAGGAGCAAAGGACTTGCCAGAGTTGGTGATCGGACAATCTGTCCGTATGGCGCCTCTACCAAATGATCGAGAGAGAAAATGGCGGCTCGGAACCTGTATGGAACAACATTCACCACGATCATATGTAGTCGATGTAAATGGGCATCTATACAGAAGGAACCGAAAGTACATCAGGGCTACATCAGAAGCCATTCCAGAGCCAATGATCAGTGATCCAAGTGTTTTCAATGATCAAAAGTGTGTAAAAAAAACAGCTTATGAAGAGCAAAGTGCAAGTGAATCTAGTGTCAAGTCTAGTAAAAATACAGCCACTAGTGAAGAAGTAAATATGGAAGGCAAAAGTTCTCAGTGTAAAGAAAATTCAATTCATGTGGAATCATCGCCCAAACCAAAAGCAGTGAGCGGACATCCTGTGGTCAATCTCGAAAACTCATACAAATCAACAAGGACCAGAAACATTAAACCGCCAAAGAAATATGAAGATTTTGTCTAAGAACATGTGTACTCAGAAATAGACTAGTTAAGTTAGTTATTGTTAGACATAAGTCAAGTTCTTTAAGCTGTATTATCATACACAGAGAGTGTTTTAATTTTTTTTTTTTTTTGTGAAAAGAAGGAAGGATGTTACGATATACAGTAAATAGATTTACTGAGAGCATATTTAGATTAACACCGTACTATCAATGTGTACTGTGTACTACGTCATCAAAGGGGAATACAAAGAAAGCTACCACATGAAACAATTAACATGTTACAGTTGTCGCGGATTACTTTAGGCACGTGTGTGTATCATTGTGTTACATAGATCACATCTGTGTTTTTATGTCGGCTTCGGGAAAATATTCTTGCGGGGTTGTCTTGATGTTCAAGCATCATGTAATCGTACACAACAAGATTATTCGCACTCGGGTCAAGATCATCAATGATAGGGGCTTCATCAATTGTGGAAAAGAAATCAATGGTGGACGATTTGCTTCTCGACGACAACTGAAGCGCTTCTGTATAATATTTGAGTACATCGTAACACGGTTGATAGTCCGCCGACGGTGCAATCACGTGCAGATGAAACCACGTTAACCATCTCATGATCCGATTCAACAACAGTTGAATTTTCCTGATCCGGCCTGGTCAATGCTTAACGCGCGAACCGAGTTTGGAAACATGTCACCGTGCTTGGGTGGTCAATGGTTTACCTGCGGAGAGAAATCAATGACGGTAAATTTCCTTTTTGGTGATGCCATGTTGAATATCAATTGTTGTATAATACAATCATGTGTTCATACTGTGTGCGATGCCGCAATAAAACTCGTACCGCAGATCCAACGAGGGCTCAAACTCGTAATGTTAGAGCCGCGATCACTGGAACTTGTGATCGATGTGGAGCAAAAAAGTTCACTTTTGTAAGAACCCGCGGTTTACAAAAAATACGCCGGCGGTGATGTCGCTGATGCGTTAACGAAGCTAGCGGGGACACCGTGGAGTAAATACTGTGGTGATAAACTCATCTCTGGATACAATTACTGTGGGTCTGGAACACGGCTAGATATATAGCTTGATTCTAACAACCAACCAACCCAAGCCTCGAAAAGAACCTATAAATCCTGTCGATGCTGCATGTTACCGATATGATCTTGTTTATAAAGCATCAAACGATATCCGTGCACACCAACGTGCTGATATAGACCTCATCCATGATTTGAATGCGATCAGTCCTACACTCGGAAAAAGAATCGCTAGATGGAACATCAAAGCAGGTATGAAAGCTAAGATTGTTCTTCGTTGCCACTAGCGCGACACTTGGTGGACAAAGTCCACTCGTTGGAGGTAAAGCTGCAATATAACAAACATGGATAAGATCTACTACAGTCCGCGAGGGTATTGGAGGGATAAAGCTGCCAGTAATAATTTAGAGAGCACGGCAAAGGTCACCCAAGGAGTTTCCCGAACATGGTTGGCGAAACAAGCGTTGTGGCAAATTTACCTACCCGCACCAAGGAAGATTTCCCGTGGACGGTTTGATGTGAGAACACCTAACGAAGTTCACCAGGCTGATCTTTTGTTCCGTCCGCATGATCGTGTACGGGGACGCACGTACAAGTACGCGTTAACCATTGTAGATTTTGCCAGTAGATTCAAGGAAGCGTAGCCGTTGACGTCTAAAGATTCAGCAAATATAGCAGATGTGCTTAAACGTATTTACACATGTGGACCACTAACATGGCCACAGCTGTTGCAAGTGGACCCGGGCAAGGAATTTCTTGGAGCCATTGCTGCGCTCTTAACAAAATATACGGTTCGAGTTCGTGTTGGACATGTTAAGATACATCGCGACCAGGCTATCGTGGAACGATTTAACCGTACACTTGCGGAACGATTATTCGGACATTAGTATCTACGATCAGGAATTATTGATGTATCGTGAAGCAAGGTCTCGCGAGTGGGTAACACGAATTCAATAAGTCATAGAAACTCTGAATAATGAAACCACACGCACTATTGGGGTGGTTAAAACCCGCTGAGGCGATTCGATAGAAGACTGTCACCGTTACCTGCAAAAGGATTTCACAATCACCGCCATCAGACCCAGTCGGAAACAATTTCGTATCTGTATGCACCGGGGGAGCTAGAAGGTGGGCAATGTCGTGCTACTGACCCGGTATGGTCCGTCGATGTATTTACAATATCAGACCGGATTGATACTCGGAGGCAACCAACACGTTACCATTTGGTGGGACCAAAGCCTCCTAGTAGATCATTTGTGCGAGAGGAATTGCAAGACGTTGCCGCGAATACGGAACTACCGCCAGTGTTTATTCTCGATTCACAATCGCGTGGTGCCTGTACGCGTAAGTAGTAACACCATCAGGGAAAATCCATCGCTTGGTGTCCAGCGGTGACAAACTTACTTTAGTGCAACGATACACACCCATCCGATGTTTCTTTGACCGGATAAGGTTCGCTATGTGTAGGAATTCGCGCCGCTCGCGCAAACATTGCACATATATGTCGTGTCGAAGATCCTTTTGCACAATCACGCGTGGAACTCCTTTCGCCTTTCTAACATTTTTGGAGCCACCAACGATGATCGAATATATTTGGGGGCGCAGTCCCACGTATTCCTCGATAGGCTTTCCCGAGCACTAATCTTTGAAGTTACCAACAACCTTTTTATGTTTGTTGCTGAACAGTGGATGATCTTTCGGATACTCGCTGGTGTCAAATTTATTTTTCAGACTTGGTTCAGCCATATCTGCGTACACATCATCGGTTGTGATATGCATCAACAACGAGTCTGTGTCTGTATATAACATCTTGGTGTTGTCACAGTACCGCGGTTTGATCTTACCATAATAAAACTCGTACACGAGCAGTTTAGATAAGTCCAACACAGACGCACCAACGTAAATGGGTTTTGTCAGCTTTAGTTTCGAGTTTTTACTGTGTACGGCAAAGCAAAGAGTCCACCAACGAAGATCTTTAGGGACTCAAATGATGGGTCCTTCATGATCCTTCGAAGCTTGTCTTGTTCACCATCACTAACAAGGTCGACGCGGATTCGCAGATTTTCCATCGTCTTGCCGAACACATCGTTATTCATAAGTTTGAAAAGTCTTTATCAAACTCGTTTGTGGCCTTAGTCCGAAGGTTAGTATTTATCTGTATGTAATCAGTCATCCAAGCGCTCTGGCGAAACTGTAACACTCGGTGGACTTTGCATATACGTATCCCCAGCCGCAGATACAGCTGAAGTTTACGCACGTGGACTACGTAGTTGAGCTTGCGACGCAGGTTTGGTACAAATTAAGTACATTCTGTATACTTGCGACCGGTATCATTTATAATCCTGCACTGATAGGGGGACAACCAATCCTGCAGCACCGACAACGCTTTTGGGGCCAGCTGATACTCATTATGGCTGCTGTGAAGTCTGGATACTCCAGGTCAACTTCAAAGAAGTATCCGATGTCGCTGTTACTGTCGTGATCGTGTACGTGTTTCTTAACATTCACGTGAGTGTGATCGATCCACTGAAACTCGCCTACAGGCATCGGTTTCATCATTGTCTATCATACAAGTTGTTGGCGTCAAGATACATGATGTAAGTGTTTGAGACAGCGGGGTCGTATCCATCCACAAGCGGATTGTTAGCTCTAGAGTAGCGATGACTCGCCATGGAAATCCCGCCACGGATTCCTCTTTCAATAAATAAGAGCTGATCTATGTCCGTGAGAAGCTCCAGTTATAATTTTTGCCTTTAATATTAAAGCATCCCAGGTCATTCCCGGAGATGAGGAATAGATGCTGCCGAAATTCCTTGTATAATCAGGTGACCGTCATACCCATGCAGGTTATGAAGCACCATAGGAATTTTTGTTTTGTAGGTTGCATGCACTGCGTGCGGCTCCTCTGTACGCACCAGCGATGTGACAGTGATCTCATACTTTTTCGTTGGTGGATGTAAAAGCGCCATCACAGATCCAGCAATGCGTTGCCGCGGAAAATTCGCGTGTGTTATTGCGGGTTATAATTATGTCCGCGGGCGAGGAAAGCTGTTGTTTGATGCATTTCACCGTAACCTCGAGCTATTTTAAAAACACCTCAACTGAGTCCTGGCCACGATACAACATTGGTAGCTCAGGCACTCCATCACATCTGACTACAGTTCCGCAACTTGTACAGTGTTTGTTAGAACATCAGGAGCGTCCACTGGAATGTTACGACACTCAAAGTCCGCGTAGATGACATACGAAACTTTCATTTTTCGTTGTACCGCTGTAAATTTCAGAATGTTTTTGCCAGGTTCTGGCATGGTTGACCGCTGCGGCTTTTCACTGATTCCACCGCGGTAAAAGTCAAGTCATGGTCCACGAGAAGTTGTTGGGTGCTAAATACATGCATCCAGCGTCTGCATGGAAATTTTCTACCCTTGTACTTACTATGCCGGTATACCATTCGTAGAAAGTCTTTTATCCACACATAATGATACCGCGCCTCTGGACCGGGCAACAATAACAACTCAACATGAAAATGCCCCGTGTGTGTATCGATTGTCGAATCGGCTGCAGGAATTTATACCAAACAAACCCATTAACAGCAATATCAGGGTTAAGTCGCTCAAACTTATTGATGTCAGTAACTTGTACAGAAAATCCAATGTTACCAAACTTATGTTCACCCAGGTATTATTTGTATTTTCTATGTCGGTCTTTATTATCACTCGCCGGATGCAGCGCGAATAAGAGCGCCCATTCAAAACATCGACTGTCATCATTATTCACACTGATTACTGCTCGCCATGGAATACACGCTGGCGTTTTAATATAATTCGACCCGCGTAACGGATTTAACGGGGAAATATGCAGCTGAACTTCTACGCATCTATATACAGTCCATCCTGATCCTAAGTTAGTGTATTTTTCCAACGTCTCGAGAATCTTTGGAAAAGCTTTGTCGATTTCATCACTGATGGTCTCAGTGTCTTTGCGATTTAAGATCACACGAGCACCGCTATGAATCAATGGGCTTGTGATTTTAAACGCATCATCATTGTCACGATTATGCGGCAAATTCATTTTCACATGAAGAACAATTTTCATCTTAACCGCGGAGGTGCCCGTGCGCTGTAACGTCGATACGATTCCTCGACGCATCTTCGAAAGAAGTTTCACCGCGTCTTTACCTGGCTCGTATTCGATCTTGATAATTGCCCGATATAACTCAAACTCCGGAACTTTCAGTCGTCGTGCTTTTACGGCAGCCTCAGTGGCGATAACAGCTGTGATACGGAGTCGAAACTCTTGTTCATCGCCAACCATCGGTGCTATTTCGGCCCGCTTAGCCTGTGTAGGAGTCTTGATATGATCCTGCGCTGTTATTTCACGAAGTCGCTTCACAGTCAACTGTGGCACCTCTACAGAAAGTCCTAATATTACAAGTATGTCGGCTTTTTCATACCGCTTGGAATACTTATTCTACGCTCTCGCGCGGATTGCATGACTTGATTCACCGTCGACATGCTAGTATTATAAGGGAACATAATTGTCTAATTGAGAAATTTTCGTAGTATTGTTTATACTTTGCCAAGATCAGAAACTAAAATATTGATTAGCCCTTTCGCCAACAATAATTTGAGTAGTTTTTCACACTGATGATTATTAATTTGACCGACTGTTGTATAAATACAAGAAATGTTCAATTCCGATAGAATACTATATTTCTTGGTTAAGTCAAGAAATCGCTATTTCTTAATTGAGAATTGAAAGGCACGCAGAAATAGGCTATTTTCTTGATTTAATACATCTTTATACAAGAGTCGGTACTGCCCCACTAACACAGAGTTACACTGGGTCTGTATTCAATATTTGCAAACAGACTGCTGACAGTGCCTAGCAACGGCTGTACTGATAACTGAGAAATACACTCATGCGCATCGGTTGTGTGTGTACTATAACTCTAATAATAGTGGTCGGTTTATGTACCATGCGAGCGTTGATGCAAATCATGTATATTCGCATATGTCTTCGCGGATGTCTTCGAGCATGAGGGGTATGATACTAGCGGTTTGTTTGGGGTACCCCTCACATCACACGGGAGCCCGCCAAGCAAAGTTAAAAGTTACCATGAGACGTGCACACGCGTGTGCAAAATCCTCAATGGAGAAGAAATCATGGGGGTGTAAAAGGCTTTGGCCTAGATAAGTAGCAATACAAAAAATTAAAAAAATAAAAAATCCAAAGTCCTATTTCAATACATCTCCTTTGGTTAAAGATCAGAATTTGATTATGTAAAAAAAATTTCATACCGCTGAGAAATTGATTTTCCCCTCAGATTTCTGAAAAAGTGGTTGAAATTAAAGCTTATGAAAATACATAGCACATTTGAACAATCTTTTACATTCAAACGTTTGTTTCTATTAAAGTAAATATATTGCAAAGTGTTACAGTGCATAGATTTGTGCCAATTTTACAATTTACCATATTGTGACAGTGGAGCCAGGTGAAGATATATTCAAGTAGGTTAATGTAGATCTCATAACACAATGACTTGTATAAGCAGACAATTATATTATGGCACACATTCTGTAACTCGAATGTTGATCAGTCCACAATTAGGGGTTCACTGTCTTCATACTACACACCTGTTATAACCCAACATAGTTTGCAAATATGTTCAACAAGGTACAATGCTAGTAAATGCTGTTTGGACGCTATAACTTTTGTATTTGAACTCACTGAACCATTAGGTATTCACAGGCACTAACCTACGTCCATTATCCTTCTTGACACGAAGTTGTCTGTGTTTATAAACGTGGGCCACAATATTCTTTTGGTGTTATTCAGGTGTACACTTACATCATTTATTCTCGGACACAGTACGCTGAACGTGTGCTGATACCAGCGTTTTATTTTCTTTCTATTTGTATCTGAACCATAATTCCAGTTTGGAAATGAATTGCATAAACATTCGATTTTAGTATTTTCCAATATAATGGCCGCTATAAGAGTCTAAATCCATAATTAGATTACAGTGGAGTTCTCCATTCTGCGAACTTATTGGGGTGTATGAAGAGTTCCCGTAGATTCCTACATGAAAATGGCGAGTAGTTCGAAGAGTAACTTCCGACAGCAGGGGTTTGTAGTGGAATGCGAGACCAAGAACACGTCATTGGAAGCGTATTGCAAACTGAATACCCCATTGCTTATCGATTCGTCCAGCATGATTCTCATCCATCATCATGGGTTTTCCCGTGCACTATTTGAAACGTAATTTTATCCTACCAAGGCTAGATTTTTCAAGTTATTACGTTGCAAATAGATTGAATAGATAATTTTATTCAGGCATGTCATGTTTGTTACTCAACAAAATAGCAAATGATCGTAATTATCTTGTAGAAATCCAGATATTGGAATATCTATCATCAACTATAATGTATTCAGGTCTCGAACAGGATATGAAACTCGACATCTGAGTTATTCATGCATATCCCACAATATAATATTAAATAAAACTGATCTGATATCAGATCCAATCTATACATCCTACACAAAACATGTCAGTTTTTCGTGCCGTAATACACCGGGCCCTTGTTTGGTGTGTCCTTTACGAAAGCCATCATATATTAGGTCTGGTCCGTTGTGCTCATTCCGATTTTAAACGACAGAAACGAGTCATTAAAGTTCAGTAATCTATATATGAATGTTACATTTTTTTCATAGAAAAGTTGTGTTATAATACTTTGTACATTATCTAAGTATATGATAAAGTCATTCCAGCAAATCAATGTTCTAAACTGGGTGATTACGATAATATAAGGATTCGAATAGAAGAAATAGAGTGGAGGCGAAGGAAAAGGAGTAGGTAAAGGTAGTGACAGTAGTAGTAGTAGTGGCAGGTAGTGACAGTGGTAGTAGTAGTGGCAAGAATAAAATAGTACTAATAGTAGTCGTAGTAGCAGCAATATATTAGCAGTAGTGGGCATAGTCGTTGAAGAAAGTAGAGGAAAAGCAACACGAGCATGGGAGGAAGCAGAAGGAGAAGCTTGACCAGAACGATGAAGATGAACGTAGAGAAGAGTAAGGCAAAGATGTATGTAGTCCTATTCAATGTACATTCTGCTGATCATAACTTTTCAGAAGCAATATTTTATAATAAATTAGAGACAGAGTGATATTTGATGCGACAGTTTTGTAATAGATTTGAGGATTAAACTGATTTGTTTCCTTGCACACTGTTTAATTGAAACTGGAGGGTGTTAACTTTGAACGACGTAATACCTGAAGAAATCAGCAACAGAATTAGGCCTGGATAGGTCTTACATTCTTTGAAGATAGTTGTAACAAACAAGAAATATACACAAACAAATATATCACATCATTAAATTCAAAAACTAACCTCAATGAATTCAGCAACTGACTTCAATGAATTCGAGAACTGACCTCAATGAAGTCAAAAACTGACTCCAATGAATTCACGAACTGACTTCAATAACTTCAAGAACGGACCTCTACGTATTCAAGAACTAACTACAGCTAATTCAACGCACACTGTCTAATGCTTGAAAGTTAGGAATACCGCGGTAAAAGTAAAGCCTAATCAATCAGTCTTGCTATTGAAGAAAGAAAGAATGGGGAGCGGAAGTTTTAAAAAAATTTAAAAAACAAAAAAAAACAGAAGCAGGATCAGGAAAAGCATACATGTCTGCAGTAAAACGAAGATTAATAAGATAACAGGAGTAGGCGTTGTATAACGAGAAGAAGACATTATCACTTTGATGAAATTTATTTCTTTGGTAAACTTTCGTAATTTGTTTTTTTTTTTTTTCTTTTTTCTTTTTTTGGTAGGGGAGGAGTAATTTACCAATTTATAAATGTTCAGTGAATACTAGAATTTTAATTCAATAAAATCAGATTCCTAAGTGTTAAGTTTAAATGTCTTGGAAACGTTTGCATATGCGGGATTTACGGCTTAATAACGGTTTAGCGAATATTAAGCTTGGAATTCGATTAAATCATACTGATAATTTTCAAATAGTGAAAATTACTTGAGAATTTTCTCTATAATTACGTAAAAGTTTCTATTTTAGTGCTCATCTGAACAAATTATACGCTATTATATGATATTTGATTGCGCTATGAACCTGATGCACGGAATGTTTTACCTTGTTGAATAATCTCCAATGTAATCTGCGCTTTGAAAAAAAGTTTCCTGTACGATATGGAGCAGTATACGCTCACCCCGTGTGTAATATTACTCTGTGTAGGCACTAGTAGAGTAAGGTTGACTCTGGAGATTATTGATCAACGGGTTTCAATGACCTGGGCCTTTGGTCAAGGTAAGCGGTCTTGAACTAACCTTATTGTGAAGACCCCATTATTTTCCTACTAGATTTATCCTGAATGTGGCCTCCGATCTTTTGACTCCAGAATCTAAAGGTGTCTTTATTAGACTAAGTACATGCAATCCACTAAGTTTTGTTACAGTACTTCATCTAGAAGAAACGTTGTTCTACAAAAAGTATCTTTTTTTGTACACACGATTACCTTGACCTTTTTTTTTTAACACCCAAATCAATAGGCCTCTTTTATATCGTAAGTGCAAACCCTCCACAAATTGTGGCTAAGGTACGTGGTCTAGAACTTAAATTATTATGCAAAAACCATTTTTCTTTTCTCAGTCAGTGACCGTGAATTTTGACATTTTGACCCCAAAATCAATATGCTTTTTTTTTTACATAACGTGTAAGTCATCTACAAGCTTTAGTGGAGGTACATGGTCGAGAACTGACATTTTTTGTAAACATCGTTTTTCTTCTTTCAGTCACAATGACCTTAAGCGTTAACCTTTTGACCTCAAAATGAACATGCTTATTTTTTTACCTAATGTGTAAGTTATTCACAAAGTGTGGTCCAGGTCTGTAAGGTAAAACTAATGTTATTGTGGTGAAACCATTTTCTTCTTTCGGCCACAATGACCTTGATGTACAGACGAAAAGACAATCTATTATCATGATAGTATAGACTCCACCTCATGGAAGAAACCATGAACAGTCAGAAAATGAGTGATAAGAATAAATGAGGGAGAACTACAGAATGAGGAACAGCTAGAGAAGTTGATTCTATAGAACAACATGGTATTCAAAAATACAATACCTTATTGCAGTCAGCTGATAAGACTATAGAAACTGGTAGAAATATATCCCAATATCTTCAAAGGTGTCAGCTCCAATTAAATATTTATAGAAATGATGTAGTCATTATAAACGAAATGTGTACAGAATATGGATGTTAATTAGCTATTCTATGTTTGGACTGGACGAATATACTATGAATAATAATGGCAAATTACTTTATTCACTCTGTTCGTGTTGTTTATCAGTATACCTATAACAAAAATACTTTTTATTCCTGCTGTCTTTCCATAAACAAATACATCACTACTGAGGTATGTTCTCTCTCTCTCTCTCTCTCTCTCTCTCTCTCTCTCTCTCTCTCTCTCTCTCTCTCTCTCTCTCTCTCTCTCTCTCCACCCTACACACAATACACAGTTTGGTTCTGTGAAGCCCAATTAGACTTTAAGATCTTACTTAGGAAACGACCCACCCAGAAGATAGAGCAAGCTGAGTATATAATTTTTTACCACAGAACATTCCCATATTTTGATTTTCCTGAATGTGTTAAAACAATACCGCATGTATATGCGTAAAAACTATAGATAATATTTTTATATGCTGTAGAATCAATTTTAAAAATACTCCCAGAAATGATCATCAGATACCATGAAAATACAATGTACACTTAAAGGTTGTAAAAACCATTATTGTAGTTGTTTTTATGGTAAAATATATTGTTTTTCATTTCACCATAAACACTGTAGTAACCAATAACAAACTATTTTCTTTGTAATGATAGGATTGTTTACCATTCCTGGTGTCAATAGGATTGTTGAAATATGCTTAGCTATCAGGCAGATATCCGATTGTAAATATGTTGTATCTAGAAGTCGTAGTATATTTTTTATCCCTTGTTTGTAGATGCTGTGATTTGGTCACCAATTGGCAATGCGTATAAAACGCTATTTACTGTGTACAAAAATGGAAGCGTGTGCGTAAGCACTGCCTTGTTATTTACCTAGCGGCAAAGGTTTGCTTATTCAAAACATTTATTCAGTAACAATTTTGTCAGGAAAATGTACCTGTACTATTAGGTAATCAGTTGTGAACTGGCTAAAAGAAACATGAATGAATAGTTATGACAGATTTTACTATCTGTGTTTGATGCTGAGTCAATTGTAAACCTCAATAACGGCTTCAAAAGCATGATATAGGCTGCTGTATGAGCACAGTTTAATGTTGTATGATAAATTTTGTTGATAATGTTCTTCGTTTGAGTCGACAAACGCCTTGCTATTTATTAGCAAACAAGGTCTAAACATTTAGCAATATATTTTTATTCTGCCTCTGCAGTGTTATCAATTTTATCTAGTAATAGTTCATGTGATATCAGTTAGTCTATTGTAAACTAACTAAGAGAAAATTGAATTAATAGTTCTACAGCTTCTCTGATATGCATGTCTGATGGTGGACTACTGTCATCTGAAATAGCTTCTTCAAAGGCGTGCTGTATGGGACTATGAGAGCAAATATTTAAATGCTGCATGGTAAAAAGAGTTAATGATGTTCCTTGTTTTGCTCGATATTTGTCTGTAGGTATAATCTATGCTATTTATCTAACAATATAAGCTATGCTTTTGCACACACTATTAATTACTCAAACATCAAAGTATTTTTGACACTGGATTATAACATGCACACATGGTTTTATATTGTTGAACTTCGTACAGGCTTTGCTATAATTATTTAAAGGTGATGATTTTCTTAGTCACTAATATAATATTTTGCACAAGCTTTGTTGTGTCATCAGCTTTAAAAACAGAAACAATTTTCCTTTGTGACCAAACGAACAAGATGCCTAACACAGCTATACCACCACCTATCAGATAATAGATTATTCTCTTTAAGCTATGTGAATTCGTATGTTTTCTTTCACGTAGTGTGCTTCCAGCATCATGTGATGTTTCGAGTCTTCTTGTTCTTTCTTCAAATGTTCATCTTTTAATATTTTGAATTTTTATGAACATTTTTCAAATTGCCTCCGACGTTCAACTCTACAAGGAGCTTTTGGCTTTAGTGAAGTAATCTTTTCAGGTTCTTCCCCAACATTGTTTTCAATTTCATTTTTTGCGCTCGCCATCTTCCAGTCTGTTTGCAAAGAAATTCACAAAATTATATCCATAAAATTTGAATCGGAACATAGTTTTCTTTTAAGCTGATTTACAAGTTTATTATAAGTACTGAAAAGTAATTTGAAATTTAATTGGGTAATAAAAGAGATTGATTTCAAGACATGTCCTATATGTGGAGAAGTTAAGAAGCAAATCATCGGGGAGACGGTGCGAGCACAAATTTCCCTAGGCATGATATAAATTTTGGTACAATTTGCATCCTGCACGATCATGAGAAATAATTTTGCTTATTACCCTGTAAGACATGATCACATGACAAGCAGCTTCTCCTGTAATAGCAAATATTGTAACAATTGTGGTTAAAGGCACAAATACGTCAACAACAAAGCAACCAGCGCACATATTATTTATCAAGAAGTTTTTTAAAAAATATTTTCTATTCGCTCCTACGTTTCTGCTGCATTTTTTCAAAATAAATATGTTTGAATGCTATCAAACTAGAACTTAATGCAGACAGAGGAAATACTAATTTGAATGGAAAAAATGCACAACAATTACATAAAGGAAGGCCTAGTAATGAATGATTTACAATATAAATTGGAAAGAAATATCTTTAGAATAAAAAACAAAAAACACTTTATTATAAAATAAATGATGGTAAAACAGCTAAATGTTTGAGGAGAGGCAACATAAAATCAAGCATCATAGGGGACAAACTTAAAAGGAATTGTTGGTCAGATTATGCTGGACAAAACAAGGCGATAAATGGGTGTTACATGTCGACGATCTATATTTTGAACATCTCTCATACAGTGACGAGACAGAGCCGAAATATCTGTTATACCCATTGTTTACAACGACAACCAATAAAAGTACCAGAGGAAATACAGTTTCGAACCATATACAGTAATGAGATGTTTTACCAACAGGTACGAAAAGCTGAGACTATAATTGAAGAACACTACAGAAAAACTGTGCCGATAAAGGAATACTCATTATAACAGAGGAATGGGAATTAAGGAGTTATGGAATAATGCTGTAAATTCTAAAATAGAAAAGACTGAATATTTTATAAAGGCATACACAAAAGAAACAGATTCAAACAAAGGCTGATTTGGTCCTTCTAGGACGGCAAAAACGGCACTGTATTAAAATTCTAAACCCACTTGGCTCCATACAACATTAATGTCAATGTCGGATATGTTTTGTGTTTAGTTTGTAAAAGTAAGCCTGTCCTTAATTTTGTGTTTTTTCTTCTCTACATCCTGTTTAATCTCCATGTACGCTGCATAACTTCAATGTACTCTAGTTTTGCTTTTTTCAAAATAAGTTTTGCTGTTGTCAAAATCATGAACAGAAAATGTAACAAACTTACAGTAAACTCTGAGCTTCACGAAAAATTCTGACTTAGTTTGACAGTGTGGCAAATTTAACTCAGTGTACAATTAAAAAAACAATAACAAACAACAACAAACAAACAAACAAAACAAAACTCAATTGTAACGGAATGAACTGCCATTGGGTAAGGTCAGTCAGCGTGCTAAATCTAGTGTGGCAAAACGTACATTTGTAAAAACTGAAGCACCAAATCTGCCTCTTAAAGCATTTGAAATGCAACACCTTGTCTGCCAATATTTATCAAGCGGCAATAAGTAGCCTTTTAGTGACAGAATTAAGCCTAGGACAGATAAAATTGAAAAGAAGTATTACAAATTCTAAACCCCACTTGACTCCATACAGGATTTACAACAACATATATGTTTTAACACACTTTTTGGATTGTAAAAGTAAGCTAATGCCTGTCCTTAAGTGTGTGCTTGCTCTTCTCTTCACTCTGTTGAATATCCATATGTTTGTCAATGTGTGTATGCACTCTTACTTTTTTCTCTTCTTTCACTCCATGTATGATAGTATATAATTATGTTTGTCTACATGTGAGTACTCCTGCTGTTCTCTCTTCTTTCACCCCATGTTTGAAAATATGTAAGTATGTTTGTGTGTGTGTGTATATATATATATATATACTTTTTCTCTTCTTGCACTTCACTGGAAGGGTTATAAGGGGTTATTAGAATTATAAGGGTGGCAGGGAGTGTTAGTTTTGTCTGTAAAGGGATGTTAGGGAAGTTATAGCTAGATAGAGGTTTTGCTCTGTTTATATGGAGATACTAGGGAAGTTATAGGCGGATAGGAAAGTTAATTTTGTTTTTAAGAGATTTAAATTTAATTTTAAACCCCTTTTTGTGCATTCTATCCTGTGTGATCACTAGATGAGTGGGTGTTGGTCGTGCGAAACGGTGTGTTGGATAGCATATGTGAGGTGTTGGATAGTAAATGTGGGGGTAATGGACAGTACATGAGTGGGATGTGGTCATTCGTAACTGCACATTGGATAGTAAATGTGGAACATTGGATAGTAAATGTGGTAGCGATGGATAGTACATGACTGGGTGTTGTTCATTCCAAATGGTCTGTTGGATGTTAAATGTGTGGTGTTGGGTAGTAAATGTAGGGCTAATGGATACATGACTGGGTGTTTGTCACTTCAAATGGCGTGCTGGATAGTAATTGTAGTTCTAACATTACATTTCCCCCTTGTCTCTATAAATTGTTCAACATGGAGGCATTACGTTAAATTCCCATTATGCCCCATACACATGTTAAATTCCGTTATACACCATAGCGACCCACACGTTAAATTCACATTATGCCCCATAAAATTCCCATTATGCCTCATAATGTTGAATTCCCCTTATGTCCCATAGAGTCCCGCTATGTAAAACCTACAGCGTAATGTTAATTCCCCTTACACCCCATAAAATTCCCATTATGCTCCAAAGAATCCACATAAATGTGCCAGAACAGAGAAGTCAACTTAGAACAAATCGGGAAATTTGCACAATTTGGTCAGGAGTTTTGACTTCAAAAGAGGGAGGATTTTCAATGAGAATGGCGAATTTTCATTGCTCCACGTCTTTGAATTTCTTATCCCACTGAGGACCCAAAGCTTGGGTCACAATGTGAGTAGTTTTTGTCTGTTTGTATGAGAACTTTTGTGTGATTTCCAAGTCAAGGAATATTATTTTGACTAGATCTGAAAAACGATCTGCTACCATAAACGGGAGATTGTGTTCGGCTATAAAGTGGGCAAACAGTGTCTTGGCATGTTTATCTTTATCCATATTTGATACAGATTCCACGAACATGGATTTCAGTGATGGCGCATTTGTTGTCACGTTTAATATGCTTTCATGAGATGGAGTTTCTGTATGACTCATAATTTCATTCTTGCCACCGTAGCTGATTTTAAAATCAGCTTAAGGAAGGGCAGAATGCATATTCATGTCCTTTGGACTTGATTCCAACCACTGAAATTCCTGTTTCCATCCATCATTGAATTTCGTGTGATATTTCGGTTGCTTAGATTTTGGCGTTTTAGCATTGGGAGATAACGCACACTTAGATACCTCGACAAACTTTAAACACAGAAACCAAACTGATCCCGTTTTATGCCACTTGAGCTCTTTAGCAATCCAACCATAATCAATTAACATATTTAATCCTGTCCATATTACTTCTGATCACACATAGTATAGACACTAATCCATCTCGACAACTTTAAGCATCGAAGCAGAACCTACCCTGCAGAGAGAATCAAAGTAATGTTAATTGTTTTATGCTGATTAAGTTCTTTAGTAATCCAACCATAATCAATGTCTTTCATCCTTTCGGAATTACTTCTGATTACACATAGTATAATCTAGTATAATCCATGTAGACAAACTTCAAACACTGAAGCCAACCAACCCTGCTGACAGAATCAAAGAGATTTTAATTGTTTTATGCTGCTTGAAATTAGGAACTAAATTGTCCTGCCCTGCTTAAGCCAGTTCACAGTCACATGATCACAGGCAGTAAAAAGATAAATATACTACACTGGAAGCAAGGTGTGAAAAAAATGGAAAAAATATAATTGTTGAATGATATATTTGCGTACACGGGAGATTTTAGTGAGTAACAGGAGACTCCCCTCATCTTTGGAGGAAAACCCTCCCGGATGGGAGGTTTACAAGTCCCATAATGTTAACTTCCCTTATGCCCGATGTAATCCGCATTTCGTAAGTTCCATAGGTTTAACATTATTTAATGTTAACTCCCCTTATGCCCCATGGTATTCCATATATGTTAAACATACGATGTAATGTTAATTTCCCTTAAGCCCCATCAAATCACAATGTTAAATTCCCCTTAAGTTCCATGTATGTTAAACCTACGGCATAATGTTCATTCCCCTTATGCTGCATAAAATTACCATTATGCCCCATAAAGTCCCATAATGTTAAATTCCCATTATCAACATCTTTAATCCTGTCCAAATTACTTTTGATCACAAATAGTATAGACTCTAATTCATATTGACAACTTTAAGCACGGAAGCAGAGCCCACCCTACAGAGGTAATCAAAGTAATGGTAATTGTTTTATGCTGATACAGTCCCATTTGATAATTTGCATGAGTTTTGCATTAGCTAAAGTTAATTCCCCCTTATCCCCATAATGTCCCACTATACTACTTAGATTGTGTAGTTAACCATTCTTTTGATTCAGCTGCCCCAGGTTTATATTTTTTGTTGTTGTGCTTCTCATGTGTAATTCCTTGTCACAAACAATTGACATTGTGTAAAAAAACTTAGTTTTTGGGATTGTAGTAAAGATGACTTAAATATTGTTCCTTGTCTTGCTCTGCAAATTCCACCTTTAAGTGACTTTTAGTCAGCTTCTGTCATAGCTATTCCATCTCCAACATCGGTCATTTAAAACAGTATAAAAAAGTTTCTAACGAATACTTTATGCTTGATAAATTGCTTTTAGGCATTATCAACAAACCTGAAGAACATCCTTCTGCAACAGGTGCATTTATATTCAGCAATTTGTAACATTAGTTCAAACCTGTTAAATGAATGAATGGTTTCAGATTTATGTCAAATTTTTACATTCCTTTGTTGATTTTAAAACAGATATTTTATATACCAAGTCACTACCGGTAGCTCTTGTTTGATATTTCATGTTGTCCTCCACAAGTTCTATATTTGTTTCTGTTGTATCACTGTAGATTAACCTTGTTAAGTTTATGAAATCTTCGAATTGTACTGTGAACTTATCCAAAGACAAACTTCAGTATTTAGGGATCGGACCACTAATTCATTTCCCATTGAACTTAATGTTAATATATTAAAAAATAAAAATAAGTTCTTCACTAGCTTGGCATACAAACCACAAATGGTTCCATTCATTACAGTTAGAGAAATTTTATTCAGCATAAAAAACATGTGCTTTGCAGCATGTTATTGAGTCTTGTGATGCTATAGAGGGGGACTCCTAGGTCTACACCTAATAACATAGCCTCGCACCAAGAGTCCGTATGCTATTTAGTCATTAGGAAATTAAATACAGGATATCAAAATAAAAGTAAATATTTTTAGTCAGCTAGAGTACATCGACAGAAGTTTTTTAAATTAACAACGGAACAAAATTGAACCCATTTATTACCCAATGGGCGCATCTCAAAAGATTTAATACTCTATTATTTATTTGCCACCAGTAGACTGGTTCCCTGGCTGTAAAATAATTAGTAGTCAGATACCTTTACCCACAACAAAAACATAATTTATTCCTGTTTTATACTGCATGTTTTAACCATCTTGCTAACAGGGTGATGCTGCTTATTTCCATGTTATCACCACTAAATATAATCTCCAAAATCGGCATCTTTTTTAAAATACTATATCTTTTTTACGTTTGATATCATTAAATTAATGCTTTTATAGTCATGAAGGTTATTCTTTAACACAACTAGCTTTAAGCACACTTTATCCTGTCCAACTTTGTAAACAAATAGGCATTCTCTCTTATTGTTGATTTCATGCTGGGAAGTCAGTGGTTTGCGTCAATGGGATTACATACGTGACAATACACATTCTGATATGTCCTAAACACCAGTTCAAGCAAATCTCCATGCTAAATCCATCCATATTCATGGAAATGATATTAGGCTGCATTTTTATTTTTAATTGATGGTCACTTAGTATTATATGTTCTCCGACCAAATATGTTATAAACCTAAAGAATGTTTTGGCCTTGTTTGTTTGACATTTAGGTTCTCATCTTTTTGGCACAGGTTTATGGATCAGTATTTTTTATACTCTCTCGCTTTCTCTCTCTGTGCATGATATAAAGATAAACAAATGCTCCAAATCAGTATAAGTTTATTATTAAGAGTGTACATTAACATCAAAAATGTATTAATAAGAGTGTACATTAACAGCATGAGGATCTTGATACAGCTGTTACTATTCATTGATATTTAACTTTGTGATAAAGCATTTTTTTATAAATAGGAATAAACATCACAGACACAATTTAGTGTACTAAATTAGGTAATGACACAACTCAGAGTACTAAATTTAGTAGGAACAAAATTTAGTCTACTAAATTTGGTTGATAGGAAACTGATAAGCAAACAATAGTTCTAAGATAATTTTCTTGAAAGAATACTTTTAAAAAATCAGAAAGAATAGCCGCATATTGCCAACATCAAACAGATCTCACTGTGTCATGAGAAATTTTAATAAATGAACAACGATAATTACAAATTAGTAATATGTTAGACTCAATATAACGTTCTAAGGGAACATGATATATTTTTAAAAATTATTGTCAAGATAAATTTAAAGTTCTAGGTTAAAACTAAAATAAATTCATTCCAAGAAAAATACACATGTAAAGATTTATTAGGCATATCATGCACAAGAAAATACATGGACATTAATAAGAACTTGTAAAATAGAAAATATGAGATGCATAAAATGTCAAACGACTAGACAAAAATTCCCAGAAAGAGAACAAAAGTATTTTGTAACAAAAATTCCCATTGAAATCATTATGGTTAAAGACTGTTCAATAATAGTAACAGTCAAAATGTAAATACTAGTATGCATCATAAAATAGTTTTGTATTGAACATGGTATTTCCTAATTATATACATACGAGAAAAGAGGGCATGTTTGTATCTGAATCTGAATTAGTGGGTTCATGATAAAATATTTACTAAAACCCATTACTAAAAAACTCAGATTGTGCAGCTATTGACCTATAATAACAAGTGACCCTTACTGGACCAGATATCGGTTATCTGGCTCATATAAGAACTCATTATTTGGAGATATCATACATAAAGTTATATATAATCTTGATGACATAAGCTTATGCATTAAGTTTGTTCAAAATTTGATCAGAAAGTCAGGAAACAAGCTCCAACAGCCAATCAGATGACAGAATGCTTTATTAATCTGTGCAGATGTTGCTCATAATCAAACTCATCTGAGATTTTGATGATATAGGCCTATATATCAAGTTTAAACCAAATATAATCACAAGTACAGCTTCCAGAGTGATAACAAACTCTGGAAATCAGATGCCTAAAATCTCATAAATATGTGCAATTCTCAATCATAATAAAATTGGACTGAGATGTTGATGATATAAGCCTAAATAAAAAGTTTTGGCAAAATCTGATCTGAACTATGATCTTTAGATTTGTAACAAATTCAGTCGTCAGATGCCCAAAAGTACTATCAGTATAGGTAGTTTTCACTTAAACTCAAACTGAACCAAACTCTTGTTGAGATATGCTCATATATTTCAAGTCTGATCAAATTCTGATCTGAAATATGACCACTCAAGTGACAACAAGCTCAGACAATCAGATCAAAGACCCCCACAACAAAATGCATGGATGTGACTCATCATCAAAGTTATCAAAGATCTTGATGACAGAAGCCTATATACCAAGTTTGATCAATTCTTTTTCTTCAAAAGACAGCCTCAAAAGTGATAACAGGCTCATGATGCAAGATCACCTCATTAATATGTGTGACTGTTGACATAAGTTTATACCAAGTGGCATTAAAATCTGATCAGAAATGTGATCTCCAGAATGGTAACAAACTAAGTCAACCAGACTTATCCGAGATATTAATTTGTAAAACAAATGAACCCTTTAGGATGAAAACAAGCTCAGAACTAGAAACTATAAATCACAGTTTCAGAATCCTTCCAACTAAGAAATACACAAACAAATACTCTATTTAACCAGAACAATCACTCAGTAGAACTTACTCCCATCATCTGTAGCATTAGTTGATAGAGGACAGCCTTAAATACCTAATCCCAGTTTCAGTCCTCACATCTATTTACTACTAATTAATTCAACCCATTCTTATCAATAGTCTTGCTGATAGTGTAAATAGCATAGTTTTTACAAGCATCCAGCATACATAACACAGCAAAATAAAATTTGAATATGAAGGATTGCTGTCCTAATAAAGACTAAGATGCTAGATCACCTAATTATTGTGTATAGATCTTGCTCTTAAGAAACTTGTCTGAGATCTTGCTTTTAACAGACATTGTCTGAGATCTTAATGATATAAAGCATAACTAACACATGAACATGTTAAGCAACAATTTTACTTCATTCTTAATTGCTTTGTTTGTCTTGGGGGCCTAATGAGAGAATGGTCCACTAACCAACTAAATTACCTCTCATCAAATACATTATTATTAGTATTAGTATTATTATTATTATTATTATTTGACCACATAAGCTAAAAGGATTGTCCTAAGGTAAAAAAAATCATTGGGTTAAAAGATAAAAAAAAATTAAAGAGCACCATTTATTTACAACCATCATCTGCCTACTCTGGTGCTACTGTAAGCAATGAACCCCCTATGAATATTACATCAGAAATAAATCTAAACATGTTCAAAACTGAGACACGTAAATATTTTCTGCAGCATATCTTGATTGATAAGGCGTGTATGTATATATACTCTGTGTAACTTTTCCTGGTAAACTTCACTTTATTTCCAGGTCTGGTTTGAAATCCGTTTCATAAATGTTCATAATGACCTTTAGATATATACTACCTCAAATTGTCATAACTGACACAAGAATATGTTAAACAACAATTTTACTTTATTCTTAATTGCTTGTTTGTCTTGGGGGCTTAATGAGAGAATGGTCCACTAACCAATACACAAAACTGCATACGTGTTTTGTTCTGAGTCGGCGGAAAGAACAGGTTTGATATGGCATAGGGATATATTGAGGCCGTCAGGCCGAGACGTATTCATATGCCATATCAAACGAGTGCATTTTCCCGACTGAGTACAAAACACCAATGTGGTTTTGTATTTATTATATACCCCTTTTTTTTACACTTTCTAAATATGTTTAGCTCTACTGTATGAATGAAATTCAAAACTAACTGGGATTTTTAAAAGTCTGATTCACTGCATCTAAAAATATCAAAAGAATGGAGCTAAGTAGTTTGAATCTGGGTGTGTGATATGGAAATATGGATTGAACAGCCGTATCAAATGCTCCCTTAATTGTCATTTTCATGATAAAGCTCATTATAAGACTGGCAATATGTACATAAAATAAATCAAGGTCATCAAGTTGTGCATAAACAAAAATTAAGTAATTATCATTTGGTATGTAATAAACTAAGTTACCTCTTGTCAAATACAAATTTTATTATTATTATTATTATTATTATCATTACTTGTTCAAGCTTAAAATGGAGTTCTATAAATACATTTTATCAGCACCTAAAAGGTGTCTGTAAGCAGATCCAGACTGCAGCTGTTTAAAAACATGTTCAACTTCTCTTTTATTCCACTTTGTTCCTTCAAAGACCAAAATAAAAACCACATCTTTCCCATAGAACAGGGATGCACAACATATGGCCCCCTGGCCACATGTGGCATACCGACACATTTTCTGCCGCCCGTGTCCTTATTTTGCACATGTGTGTTTATGCTTTTTATATTCACAAAAATTTCACAGTGTGAACCGCTTAGTTCCAATCAAGGTTGATTATGGCTGATGTAAACATTTGAGTTGTGCGCCACTGCCATAAAAAGTGTAAGATTAAGCATATTGGCCAAGCACCATTCACAACAATCCTTTTGTCATGATATTGCACTGCTGATTTTCAAAAATTGTTCAATGAACAGCAACATTCTAGATGACCAATGCCAAGCTTTCTCTAATGGTTTTTTTTACAATAATTGTATATATTCACTATAACTAAAAATTCACAAGAATACCTTGAAATAAAGAATGTTAATATATACTAAAGACTATGAACATATGCCAATACATGTGTTCATGTGGTTCAGTGGAATGCTAGAACAGTGAGGTAATAAATGTTTATATATATATATATATTGCATGATGGGAATGGAGGTGCCCTATGACAACAATTATTTAAAAAGCCAAGTTGCAAATCATACAACACAACTTATTGATAGGTTTGTGAAGTTTTGTTTCTGGATAATAGGATGGAACTTATTGTAAAGAAACCTGCATCCTATTTGGTGTTTTTGTTATGGTACCAAGATGAGATTATTTTTAAGGACTAGTCAAATACTGATCAATACACAAGAAAAGCTTTGTTGTATTTTTATATATGTACACTGGAAAAAATAACAGCTCATTTTGGCAATTTTATTGTATTCTGATACAGAGAAAAAGATCTCCAGCATTTTTATCCCATCTTTACCATCTTGCTCCTAGTGTAAGTCTATTTTGAAAAAAAATACATCCAATTTATACCAAATGTTTCAATCAACTAGAAATATGTAATTTAGTGGTCAGATAATGCAACAATATAAATTCTAGCATGTAAAGAAGAAAAGGCAAATAATAAATATAAAAAAATTTGACCCAATTCGTTGTTGTCCTTGTTTTTTGGTGACAACATATTTTAGTTTGTAATCTAACACAACAATGTCTATGGCAACTTCTCAAAATGGTGCCATTTAAATGTAATGTCAACTTAAGTTGCTCATCATATACAAATTTGGGACAATTTGACAATTTTGTAGAAAGCACTTAATTCCAAGTCATGAACAACAGCAGTGTAGTTTTGAAAATACATACAAATCACCCTTCAACTTGTCTGCCTGTTTATATCTTATTCAGTTGTACTTTTTATCAGCTTAGAACCTTATCTTAATACATGACAAATGACTGCATCCTTTTTCAGAATATTAATGACATAGATACATCTTCATTTTGTGTGTTTATGTGTGCATCAAGGTCAGAATACTGTAGTTTGTTTGAAGCCCCAAATGTTTCATTCCTCAACAGGGATTTACTTATTAAATATCATACCCAACCACAACAGGGATTTGCTTATTAAATATCATACCCAACCACAACAGGGATTTGCTTATTAAATATCATACCCAACCACAACAGGGATTTGCTTATTAAATATCATACCCAACCACAACAGGGATTTGCTTATTAAATATCATACCGAACCACAACAGGGAAATGCTTATTAAATATGATACCCAACCACAACAGGGATTTGCTTATTAAATATCATACCCAACCACAAATTAATAAATTATACTGATGCTGATTAAGCCTCGCTGTATGTTTCTTGCATGCAATCTAATTATGAATGATATGATTTAATACAAAGGGATGATATAGACAGAAGGCATGGTTTATGGACTTTTATTTTTACTCTGCAAAATTGTTAAAATGACCTTTTTTTAATAAAAAATGTTGTCACCAAAAAACAAGGACAAAAACGAAAGGGTCAAATTGTTTGATATTTTTTATTTGACTTTTCTACTTTACATGGTAGCAATTATCCTGAATGATCATACACACAAAACAGTTACTGCATAAAGAATACAAAAATGCATTTGGACAGAATTTAATATTACATGTAAGTTGAAAAAGGTAGTGAGTAAAACAATGTTGTGGTTCAACAGAAATAAAACTAGACTATAAACTTATAATTAAAACAAGGAATATATCTGAGAAATATACTGTAAAAGGTCAAGCCAGTACATACACACACACACACATATATATATGTATATATAGGATATCTATGTTTTTCGAGTTGACATAAGGAAATATTTCACAAGTGAAAAGTAGTGAAGCCACAAGTGACAATACAAAATGTTTCCACTTCATGAGTGAATCATTTCTTTATATCAACTAAGAAATGGAGATTTTCTTTCTGTTATATATTTTGAAAGGCAAAAACCTTAGATTTGCATGGATTTGTTTCTCCATTCTGTGTCAGTGAGATTAACAGCTGCATTACTACATCGATAGAAAGAATTTCTGAAATTTTACAATAATTTTAGGACAGCGACTTTTAAAAAAATTTATTATATGTATAATGCTTCAAATTGTATACTTTGTCAACGACTGTTCTCATACCAATATGAAGAGATATTTATTTTTATTAACACATTTCCTGTGTGGATTGATACAGTGAACATTTCTGGGGTGGAGGGATTGTAGAAATCTGACAAAATAGTCCAACAGACTTCAGAGCGAAACATCATTAAACAACAGATTTCAATGATTGCAAGTTTACTTATAAGGATTTTGGTGGTTTTTTTTGTTATTTTTGATTTCAAACGTAAATTTTTGTGTGTTGGCAAGCTTACAGTCTATTTCAGTAACAGATGCTGCACTCAAGTTTCGACTGTCACTTAATTGCAATCAACTCTAATCAATGCCTGACTTCTACATTGTTTTCAGATATGATTATGATTGTGATAAGAGTTAAAATCGCTACTTAAACAATGTTATTACTATCTGTAATCAAAGAGTTTTTCTTAAAAATGTGTACCGTTTGTCATTGAATGTAACAGGCATACAATACTGAATGGGTGACACAGAACACTGAATAGCAACAGGTCATGTAAGTTCAGTCATTGACAATTTGCATGATTCATGTGGAAAACTAATTCTAAAGTAGTCTACATTTTGTTGTTTGTGGTTCATTTATAGGCATTCTTGATAGTGCCTTCTCATTGATTATATAAATGTACACTAGAGGGTCAACAGTCTTGACACATTTTAAGATCTGTTCATCCAAATGGAGAGAGAGGAAGGGAGGAAAGAGATCAGGAAAAAAAAAGAAAAAAAATGAAAAAGGCCTAAATATGGAAATACAGATCTGAATAACATACATAAGGGCCAATATACTTCCTAAATGGAAAAAGAAAGTAGTTCCAGAAGTAATATTGCCATTGCGGCAATAAAAGTGGTATCGCCACTGTGGTAATATCTTTTTCTCCCAATGATATATTTCAGTATCTCATTATGAAATATATATATATATACATATATTTATACCTTATCATATATCAAGATTTACAAACTTCAAAATGTAAAGAATGTTGATCAAAAATTATAAAAAGAATACATGTCCATTTTCATAATCATGATTTGACCTGAAATGTGAATTCTATTATTGGAAATATCAATTTAGGATCTCCTATATCACATGCACAAATGGAACTTAATCTTAATTTACAAAAAAAGTATAGGAACTCTGAAAATCTGTGTAATGATGACAATCTTTAACAACAAAATCTTTCCTATCATCAGAACTTGAAGTTCTTTTAACAAAACTATTACAGTTCTAAAAGATATTAATTTTGTTTTTTAATTAAAAAGTTACTCAACATAAACTGAATGTTAATGTCTGCATCTTATTTTAACAATGACTATGACTGTTTAAAAAAGTAAAACTTGTGAATTTCAGGCCAAAACTTTAATTATGCTGTTTACAAGAGAATTCTGTTATACAAGGCTTGTAGAATACATTAAACCAAGATTATCAGATAAATACCAAAATAAAAACAATGTCTTATGAGTTACATCTTTCTTTTATCTTCAGATGCTGCAAATGCTTAATTGACCCCAACAAGGAATTGACCATCAATGCCCTGGATAAGGAGGGGCTAGAGAACCCATCTGGGGAGCTGTGGATCAAAAAAGATATATGTATATACAACTGGTATGAAGTAAAGACTTATAGCATATACAACAAATCATGCATATTTATACCCATGCTTTAAGATTCACTTTATCTATCCTTCCACATGTGTCCATTCTCACTATTCAGGATGTAAGTCTTTTTTCAATACACCTATTGAGACAAAACTTAAAGTGTGAAAACATCCTGGGATGAAGACATATTGCACTCCTAAATTTTGTCACTGTGACCTACATTTTGGAGTTTTTTCAATACTGCTTAAAAATTATATATGGGCCTAATTCAGTACTTTTTAACTAATGCCACCAAAGTCAAGATGAAGGTGCTTCTGTGTCATGCATGAAAACTGGATCAAAGTGACCCATGTTCTGCAGAAGGGGGGGGGGACAGGACAGGATTTTAGGCAACTAATGTCAGATAAAGCAGGCTATCTGCAGGTGAGCTCCTGCTCACAAGCAATTCTGATATATATTTTGTTTTCAATTTGAGACCTAAAATATAAAAATAAGCATTAATTTACATACTAATGCTATTCAAATAATTTTCAAGTCCTAGATGTTATCTGATTATTATTATTATTAAACTACTTGTTAGATCATAACTTCAAAAATTTTTAAACCAGGTAAACTGCTAATTTTTTTCACCTGCATGTGTAATTTCTCTTATACTAGATATGCCAATCTCTGATCACATTAGAGAAAGTAAGGATGGATTGACGGATGGCTGGATGGGTAAATGTATGGATTGATGGATGGGTAGATGGATGGCTGGATGGATTGATGGGTAGATGGCTGGCTGGATGGATTGATGGATGGGTAGATGGATGGATTGATGGCTGGATGGGTAGATGGATGGATTGATGGATGGGTAGATGGATGGATTGATGGATGGATTGATGGCTGGATGGGTAGATGGATGGATTGATGGCTGGATGGGTAGATAGATGGATTGATAGATGGCTGGATGGGTAGATGGATGGATTGATGGCTGGATGGATGGGTAGATGGATGGATGGATGGGTTGATGGATTGATGGGTAGATGGATGGATGGATGGATGGATTGATGGGTAGATGGATGGTTTGATGGCTGGATGGGTAGATGGATGGATTGATGGCTGGATGGGTAGAATGATGGATTGATGGATGGATTGATGGATGGATGGATGGGTAGATGGATGGATTGATGGATGGCTGGATGGGTAGATGGATGGCTGGATGGATGGATGGATTGATGGGTAGATGGAAGGCTGGATGGGTTGATGGATTGATGGGTAGATGGATGGCTGGATGGATTGATGGGTAGATGGATGGCTGGATGGGTAGATGGATGGATTGATGGCTGGATGGGTAGATGGATGGATTGATGGATGGCTGGATGGGTAGATGGATGGATTGATGGATGACTGTATGGGTAGATGGATGGATTGATGGCTGGCTGGATGGGTAGATGGATGGATTGATGGCTGGATGGGTAGATGGATGGATTTATGGATGGATGATTTGATTGATGGCTGGATGGGTAGATGGATGGTTTGATGGCTGGATGGGTAGATGGATGGATTGATGGCTGGATGGGTAGATGGATGGATTGATGGATGGATTGATGGATGGATTGATGGATGGATGGATGGGTAGATGGATGGATTGATGGATGGCTGGATGGGTAGATGGATGGATGGATGGATGGATGGATGGATGGATGGATTGATGGGTAGATGGATGGCTGGATGGGTTGATGGATTGATGGGTAGATGGATGGCTGGATGGATTGATGGGTAGATGGATGGATGGATGGGTAGATGGATGGATTGATGGCTGGATGGGTAGATGGATGAATTGATGGAAGGCTGGATGGGTAGATGGATGGATTGATGGATGGCTGGATGGGTAGATGGATGGATTAATGGATGGGTAGATGGATGGCTGGATGGATTGATGGATTGACGAGTAGATGGATGGCTGGATGGGTAGATGGTGGAAGTAAATGGACACAGAAGAAACGACACAGCATATCTATTTTAGACTCCTATTTTTTATCTAGGTAACTAGACTTTCAAAATAGATAAAAACCCTAAAAAATATGCATACAATTTTAATGCTGTTACAGTAAAGCAATCCCACATCAAACAAATTTATTTTAAACAGTCCTCATAAGAAGTATTGTTCCCATAATGGCAGAAGTGTAAGAATTAACATAATTTACAAAAAGAATTCTTTCTCTACTAGCATCTGGATGAAGACCACATGACAAGATGATTATGAAAATGGCATGATAATGTGTAGCTATGGAGAATTAAACATATCCTGCATTTAACTGTAGTTATTACACATATGCTGGTACTTTCATAATATCTGCATTTAGCCATAGTCATTACACATATGCTGGTCCTTTCATGATATCCGCATTTAGCTATAGTCATTACACATATACTGGTATTTTGATAATATCTGCATTTAGCTATAGTCATTACACATATGCTGCTACTTTCATAATATCTGCATTTAGCTAGTCATTACACATATGCTGGTACTTTCATAATATCTGCATATAGCTGTAGTCATTACACATATGCCAATACTTTCATAATATCTGCATTTGGCTTTAGTCATTACACATATGCTGATATTTTCATATCTGCATTTGGCTATACTCATTACACATATGCTGGTACTTTCATAATATATGCATTTAGCTATAGTCATTATACATATGCTGGTCATAATATCTGCATTTAGCTATAGTCATTACACATCAACTGATACTTTCATAATATCTGCATTTAGCTATAGTCATTACACATATACTGATACTTTCAAAAGAAATATTGTCAGAATTTACAGGGATGTACTTTTTCTGGTTAATGTGCAGCAAAATGCTTTCCTTCTCAACAAACCTTAACAAATTGTGCAAGTTAGTTTTATGAGTAGACATTAAAGCTAGAATAAAGCAAAACAATAATTATACAGCTTGATTATTTAACTTTTCATCGATATCCGAACAACACAATGCAAACAAAGTATTGTATATACAAGTTGGATCAAACGACAAACAACACAGACCCAGATCTGCCTGTGCATTATTCAATGGTATATCTGGGTCTATGCAGTTTGCAGTTGGATCTGACTTATGCGCGAGTATATATGGGAGATGTTTTAACCTGTATTGGCTGGTTCACACATTCCAAATAATGCGGCACAAAAGGGAGAAGACCATGTCTCTAAGGAATGCATATGAAAAAAAACAATCAAGGCAAGTATTTTATTGACATCTGAACTCTAGATGCTACATATTTTTTGTTGAAGAACAATTTTTGCTGTATTTTCATCCAAATTAGCGAAAAGATTCAAGAAATATAATGACTGCCATGGCACACAATTCCATGCAGGAACTGGTCTAGTGCCTCAAGTTCCACCCTTGCCCATCGTAGCCACAAAATTATTTACTTTCTTTTTCCATAGATAAGCCCATGCTTGATGATAGCAAATATTTTGGTAAATTATGTTTCTCCATTAATACTCACTAGATTCCTTTCAACTTAGGAATATAAGCTTTACTACCCCTTGAATCCCGCAATTCCAGAAAGATGAAAATTTGCGTTTCATGTGAATATACCATATCTTACCTATTACCTCCCTTTCACTCCTGCTAGGTGGCACTAGTTTAAGCTGAGTGATATATCAATGAGGATGCTTGCATTTATGGGGCAGTGTGGGAGGGTTTACTTGTAATGTGATCAGCTAGGTATTCTCAGAGAAACATAATTTACTAAAAAAATTGTTTTCTCCTATGAATACATTCCCTGATCACATTAACGTTAGGAGAATAGGTAAGAGGAGGAGGAAATGCATGAGCATGCATCCTCTACCATCAGCATCCTTTGAGAGAAGAATGTCATAATTGTCTATAAAAGAGATAAACTGCTCCCCTAATATGATGGTAGCACAACCAACAGTCCTGTGACCCATGGCCACAACACTCTGCAAACGATAAAGGATGATTTTGCCTTATTAAGCAAAAAAAAAAACTTGGGTGAATCCAGTGAAAGCGCTAAACCCATGCCCATGAGCAGGTCGTGCTGACCTCAAAAGGGTTTGTTGGCTGTCTGGGCCACAGCCACTGGACCCACCAGGTTTAATTCACATCTCTGTGATGCTAGATCTCAGAGATAAAAACTTGAGAAGGCTGACTGTGCATTATAGCCAACAGCTTCAAGTGTATTTTAGATTGATTGTTATGGGTTTAATGCCATTTTTCAGCACATGATAGGCTATACATGGCGTCCAGTATATTTGGTGGAGGAAGAACCCGAGAAAACCCCGGGAAGCTACTGGCAAGCTTTCTCACATACTCACGTTGGCTGAGCCCGAGGCTCGAACCATGTGGACAGAGGTGAGATGTCAGTGATCTGTAAAGGCAAGCGGCTTAGACCACTCAGCCACTCGGGGCCCCTATCTAAGACTGAAACATTGCGTTCGAACGTGAGACTCACCAAGATTGCTCGAATCCCATGAACAGAAATTCTCATAAGGCATATCTGGTTCAAAATAATTCCAATCATACTACCCACTTCAGCCACAAGGCCAGGGTTTGAGGGGTTATATTTTCTTTTTCCTGCCTTCATGGGCAGAAAGAGATGTTTTCAATACCCACAACTCTTCTACGTGCATTTCAAATAAATTTTGAGAGCAAAGACTGGGTCTTGCTTAGCTGCCTCTCTCACGTGTCAGTAGATGAGAGAACTTGGATAACCACCTTTTGATAGCCCACTAACAGCAACTGGTTCTTAGCTAAGAAACAAGGTTGCATCATTACCACCATGGAACCATCCGATCTGAACTGGAGACAGATCGGGTCAATTGAAAGGGCATGCAATTCATTCACCCTATATGCTGAGGCTAGCACAATCAGAAAGCATGTCTTGTAAGATGGCAGCTTCAAAGACACTCTTGCTAAGGGTTCAAACTTCTCTGACTTGGGTCAAGTCAAAACCCATAACGATTCCATTTTGGAAACAGGGTGAGTGATTTAGGCCTATTCAGGTCAAAGTTGACTAGCCAGTCTGACAGATCCTTAACATGACCTATATTCACTCCACCATGATGCTCGAATGTGTCAGAAATCATGGAGTAATATCCCCTGATAAGTAACCAGTGCTAACTTTTTCTCCTTGAAGAGCCAGAGAAAAAAGTTCACCACTTGAGGGATCAAGGCATTCAAGGGGACAATGCCATTATCTTTGCACCAGTCCCTGAATACCTACCACTTCCCTTCATAGGTTTTCAAAGTGGAGAGCCTTCTTGCTCGTGAGATTCTCTTCACAACTAAATTTGAAACTCTTTTCAACGCAAGGCTCTCCTGACAAGAGCCAGGGATGAAGAAGCCTGTCTGGACTGGAATGAAACACCTGAGTGGAATTGTTTGAGCAGATCTAATTTTGAAAGGATCTTCCTGGTAAGTCAATTGCTATTTCAAGCAGATCATTCACCCATGACTTGTCTGGTCTGAGTGGGGCTACCAGAACAACTTTGTTATTCTGGTCTGTGATTTTCGGAATGACTCCTGGAATCAAACCAGATGGAGGGAACTGACTGCCAGAGCATCGACAGCCCATTCAATGTGCCGAGTTTGACCCCTTCTTGACAGAGAATCTGCCAACACATTCAGTCTGCCAGAGATGTCTTATCTGGACCATCATCTTGTGCTGGGAGCACCAGTACAGAGACTCCCAGACCAGGATGCACAAGTTGGGTGATTTGTCTCTCCTATTTGAGGAAGTAAGTAAACATTATATCATTGTCCGACATTACAAATCACTTTTCAACAGAGGTTCTCTCGCTAGGAATGAAAGGCATTCATTATAGCCTTCATTTCCAAGAGGTTGATATGAAGAGCTTTCTGAGTTGCCACTGACCGTGTGAGGTGAGGTAAGAGGTAAGCCCCCCCCCCCCCCCCACATGAATGAACTGGCATCCATACAAATTGTGATGTCTGGTTTGGGTTTCTCAAGTGAAATTCCTGCTATGAGCCATTGTTTGTCTTGACACTGTTTTAACTCGGTACTGATCTAGATGACTCGAAAAAGGGCACCATTAAGCAAGCAATGCCATCTGCAGAGGGTGCATATAAAGGCAGCCTAGGAGAATCAAATCAGCCACTGCGTTTAGTAAACCGATTTGCAGAAACTCCCTCACAGAAACCAACTTCATATTTGAGATTGACCTTGAGAGCTCAATAATTCATGCAACTTGTATTTGAGGGAAAGGATGTCGCCGCCATATTCTGTACCAGTTTCAAAGTTGCCTCAAATACTTTTCAGTCAACTTTATACAACAATGGCTTTGACGTGTAATACTGCAATGTTCTTATGAACACTTGGAACATCAGTCCTGTAAATTTCCAAGCATTGTGGTACCAGCGTGTTATATGATACTAGTAACATGCTCTCCAAAAAGAAGGCTTGTGAATTCCCCAGGTCTCTGATTTTGTTAAAAAGCTGAACCGAATCCTGCACATTTTTGCCCACTGTGGAAGAAGATAAAATGCTTGACTTTCTTCTTCATCCTCAACATCTACCACAGCCCTGACTTTGTAGTTGTGATTTGTAGATTGAGGGGGTGGGTAATCTGACAGAGTCAAGATTCTATATATTTCTTCCACCATAGCCTTAAGACTAAATTCCAGCTTTTCCATGGCAGGATTGACATGAATCATCAGATCATGGTTTTCCCAGCTATCACTGGGTGGGGTTTGTCCTCATTTAGCAATGCTTCCATATCACCATGCAACATTCCAAATGGCATGGAAGTAATCATAGTATCATCCTTAAAAAGTAGGATGGTATTTCCCTATCAGGTAAGCCGATAATGTTGGGCCTGCTGTCTGTACTGGAGGTTGGGCAATCCAAAATGCATGTTCTACCTGGTCAGAAGACAGGAAGGAAGGTTGTATGAAAGGCCTGGATGGCAAGCTGGAAGGCCAGTTGGCCAGCACAGACAGACTAGTTATTATGATCCCCATAAGGTTCCACATACAACAGAATGGACGGCTGGTATGTAGTATGTTCCATCAAGAAAACTGAGTTCCTATCACCAGACTGGAAGGTAGGCATGGAAGGATGGTTATCAACTGGCAACATGCAGTAACAATGACTGGAAATATACATCAGCCAAATCAGAATCAAAAATCCCATGTGTACAGGCCCAAAGACCATGCTTGGACATGTGGGGGGACTTTTGCTCAATGGGCTGCCAAACTAATGAAGGACACTATCCTGTAAGCTCTAAGCCACTATTAGATATTTGCCAAACATCTGGAGGACACTATGCTGACAAAACAAAATCATTATTAGACAAATGTGACAAAGGAGGGGAAACAATTCCCCTGACGAAAGCAATTGTGGCTCGAGGGGTACCAGCAAAGCAGCCCCACTACACTAACAAGGGAAGATGATTTTGGGTGAAGACTCGACACATCACACTCTGGAAAAATTGTATCATAATTTTTTACTTTCATCTTCCTTTCTTTTGCCTCAACGTTTTTCTGAGGATGGAAGACCAGATCCCTTCTGACCAAGACTTGCAAACATTACATGGTGTTGCGGAAGTACATTTTGTACAGGCAAGGCAAGATTCATGATTATCTTTGCTGACCTTGTACCTCTGACACTTATTTCATTTCATCACCACTGCTTCTGAAAAGACAAGAATGATGAGGAAAAAACCAAGAATTAACAACCAGAAATATGAAAATTCAACAACATCCATAATCTCTCAAAATATCAAATTCAACCATGTTTGCAATTCAAAAGTACAGCACACATGTATGTAACTCTACTGCATTGAACTTACCCGGTCCACAAACTTAAAACAATGTGAAAATGTATGCACACAAAATCTCAACAAAGGTTACTAATCATTTACAGAAATAGAACACATAAAATTTCACGAAACTTATGGATGCCTGGTTCAAAATCACAAAGATTCGTGAAGGATTTGATGAGGCAAAGCGGGACAATGTTATTTGTACAGAGTGAAAACTTAAACTAGTATCACCTAGCATGGGTGAAGGGGAGATAATGGGTAAGAGTTTCTTCCATTTGTCTCCATTTTATATAGACATGAAAAATAAATGTTTGTCTTTCTGGAATTGCTGGATCTGAGAGGTAGTGAAGCTTATATTCCTAACGTTAATGTGATTTGGAAATATATTAGAAGGAGAAAAGCTCCTCCCTAACTTTCATAACGTTTTGGCAATTTTTATTTGTGAAAGCTTTATCCAATGATAAAACCAGAACAAATGGTGTGCTTCCTGGGCTTATCATGAGAGAAACACTATCCATCAGGACCTCTCTGAAATGGATCTGATACTGACTATTCAAGTTCACTGCCAAATTTGACCCTATTTCCTTGGTCCACTGCCAAATTTGACCCTATTTCTTTAGTCCACTGCCAAATTTGACCCTATTTCTTTGGTCCACTGCCAAATTTGACCCTATTTCTTTGGTCCACTGCCTGACTGGGTAATATACTGTAGGAATCTGGCACTACAACTTGAAAAAATGAAAAAAAAAGTAATCTGGACTTTTTTCTCACTAACCTGTAGGTTCTGTTTTCATAGGCAACGGTCCAGCCTCCATGGTCCCTCCACTACCTCCAGCTCCCATACCATAACCCATGTAAGGAGGATAACCCTGGCCTCCTAGCTGAGGAGGTGGGTAGTATGCCCCTTGGGGTGGGGCACCATAAACCACAGGCTGAGGATAAAAGGCAGACTGGGATGTGGGCTGCATGGCTGTCATAGGGGCAGCTTCTTGATATTGACGGTTTACACTTCCACGGGTGGAGCGACGCTTACAACAGCAACATACAATCAGTACGATCAATACGATTGTTCCCACAATTGAGGCAATGACTATTCCAACAACCACTGCAATTCCCAGCGTAGTAGTCCTTACCACATGTCCAATTTCCTCAGATCCTGCTCCATAAACTGGAAATAATAACTTTATCTTTAATGACTTTTTTCAGACCTCAAAAATTCTCAAATTACTACTCATTCTTTGAGACAAGTGACAGTAATATGATCATTGTTTTGGTATCTGTTTAGGAAAAATCCACTTATCCTTACAGTCTATTCTCCAGGACATGCGACTGAATGAATCCCCCTCAATTTAATTAATCCCCCCTTAAAAATGTGTGAGCATGTGATAATTGCACAGAGTTGATTAACCATGAGTGCAATGAAACCTTTAACATTCATTTATATTAACAAAGTTCAATCTGATCATGCAAGCCCTTGACTTCTAGATCAAGCACTTACTGTGACTTTTTGCAACTAAGCAATGAGATGCTTTCATTGATTATCTGATTATTAAAAGCATTTTGCTAACTGTAATTGTCGAGTTTGTACCATGGCAGACATGCAGTTCTCGGTATTCGGTAGTATTGTTTCTGCTGTTACAGTCAGTTCTAATGAATTTGATGTGGCACCAATATCATAACATATGACTGCTGTGACTGTGCCAATAATGAAGATAAACATTTAATAAGAGTTATTTATCACACACACACATTTGTTAAAACAAATTATATGAGGGTCTATTCATAGATACTGTTCTCATATAAAAACTGCACCCCCACCCTTTTAAAAAGTCGAAATCCCCATTTATGAAAATGCTAGAGGAATTCTCCCCCAGTATGAAAATCATTTAGAAATAATTAGGAAGTCACTGCCTTACCCACCAACCACTCATTAGAATCAGCAGACGAGTCACTTTACAAGCCTGCATTTACAACAGACCTTGGTATCAATATCTCAGTTGAAAAATACCATGAAATATCAATGTATAACTTGATGAGAAAAATAATTCTTTAGAATAAGTTATTTATATTTTTAAACAGCATGTGAATGTCTAAACTTCTAAAACTGTGTAAATTTAATGTTTTGATATTCAAATCAAGTTGCCCCATGTCACATACATTTACAAGAAAAACAGAAATCTGTTTGAAAGACAGGAAGCTGATCCACTGCATCAATACCTCTAAAACAACTATCAATATATCATGGGGACTTTAAATAACTATGATACGTTAATATCATGACTAAACATGAGATTTCTACTCCTTTCAAAACTTTTGTTCATTTTTTTTAAATATTTATAACTTATTCAGTTCAAATGTGAAGGTATAAATGTCACACTTTAATACTTTGGTGGATTATATTAGATTTGAATGAATATATTATGTACTAAAGCACTGTTCTTATCAGAAATTTGCAAAGCAATATGGGTAAAATTAATTGGAAGACAAAATGACACCATTTTTCTTTGTGTTGACTATGATGGGCAGGCAAAATCTGCCATTGTTTTTTTGTATTTTGTTTTTTATCATTAAAAATTATTTTTAAATCACTAAAAGATATAAAAATGCTAAAATTAGTTTTCCCAAAATCTTAAAGGATGCAAAATCAAGCTGACATCACGTTGGTTTGAGTGTAAGCAGAGAAATTTCTCACCACCATTTTGTAAATGTTTATATTTGTTTCATGGTCTGAATCAGCTCAAATACTACAGTGGAACTAGGTCTAAATGCATGTACCTAGCATTCTTGCACATACCTACCAACCTTCCAGACAGTTCTGGTGGAGTTTTGACACTCAAAAGGTGTGTTTTGTGGTCCCAAGGGGGTGCAGTGCACGTGACCCCAAAAAGAGATGTTGCTGTACAATTGAGAATAAGTTATCGATTGATATAAGCCTATTAAAAATGGCTGGAAATTCAAATTTCAATAAAAGAAAACAAAACATGTTTTCTCTGAAGCATTTAAGACACTTTAAAAAAAAAAAAAGAGTTGGTAGACTTTCCCTTGTCATATATCATCACCACACATACAAAGACACATATATGCACACACTCACATAATCACAACCACACAGACAGTTAATAAAAATACACAAAATTTCTTAAAAATCCATTGGACAGTAAAATACAGTCTTAACTAGATGCAGACTTTGCTACTCCCCAATAGTTCTTTGTGGGGTTTGAAGGTGATGCAAGTGTTGTTACTGTTCATCTTTGCACTCATTAGAGAATGGATGGTACTGTTGTTCAAACTTCCCTGAAGATCTTGTCGAATTTTTGTCAGCATTGGAAATTATCTCTCTGCATTGATATTGCTGTGAGGGAGTGTCAAACATGCAATGGCCACACTAGTTAGGAACTGATGATTTAATTGGCAGATGGGGTGTGCCTTGGATTTTAGCTCCAACGATGGTTATATTTTTTTTTTCTTCTATCTCAAGATAATTTTTTTTTCGACTAATGTGATCAACAGAATTAGTTCTTTTTTTCTAAAAATCATAAGAGTATTTTTTCAAGGTTCTTTTTGGAGCCTGAAATATTTTTCGTCAAAATTTCCTAGCCCGCCCCCACCCACCCTGAAATTTAAATGGTCAGTCCCTTATAATGTCAAATCTTGGTTTTCCTGAAGGTATATGACAGTTGCCCATGTTGATATGGTGTCTGCAGTATGTGCAATGAATAAAATGCTCCACTTGCTACTTTACAAAGTCAAATTCTGTCAACAAGGAGTTCTGAAATTTAGTTTTACCGGGCTTGGCTTGCTTTGCAAATGACTTGTCTTTCCCTGAATCACAGCTGCATTCCACATTTTGCATAAAAAAATTAATCATACTTCTACCCTATTCCACCCACTGAAATAATCCTGTTTAGCATGTTATATATGGAGTAAAAATCCAACTTCAAAGAAACATTGCCCCTAATCACAAAGTAGTCAATAATTTTTTAAAAAAGATGGATTTAACATTCTCATTCAGGGTAATGAAGTGTAAGAAGTTTTGTTTCTTCAACATGCGTCTCTTTGATTTACCTAACTTCAAAAGAATTGGGTTGTTCCACTTTGTGTACTTTACCTATAAAAATTAGCCAAATGGACTCTCCCACAGCAGTGCTGAAAGGACTCGTAACACAAAATCACCCAAACTATTGCCAGTGAATTACATAATCTGTGGAATGGTGGGTTTTTTTTATCTCTGACCACCTTTACCTACTTCTGTGACAATTATTTGTATAAACTGCCCCATGGTGAGAGTTTTCAATGAGCATTAAGCACCACTATTTACTGTTTATACAGGCTAAATGTTATGGGCATATATTGTGGAGTCAACAGTGGTCTCTCTCTCTCTCTCTTTTTTCTTTTCATAAGATTTACTGAAAATCATGCTTTTATAAACACAACTGTGTGTGTGTGTGTGGTCAAAAATCATATTTTTCATGTGACATATTGTGTTCTGGCAAGTATGCTGTCGACTGGATTCAACTTGCAATAGCTACTGTAGTAAGGCATCGTTTCCATCTTTTATGTTTCAAATGACAAAATAATGAATAGAAACTGCAGTTTGATTGATACTAAAAATTTGGTTCCATGGCCATGGTCATTTAAATTATGCATTTATGTTGGTTTTAAGTCTAGTGATGACTATAGATTTGTGCAGTAAGGGCAGTTTTCAAAGGAATTTTGCTTGTAGAGCTCTGTCTAACTCCTCTCAAGTAATCTGGTAAATTAAACTGGATATATTGAAAAGTAGAAGCCTGTAACAGCCATTTCTGTCCACCAGTAAGTTTAATAAAGCAGTCATGAAATTTTGTATCCTTTTAATCTCCAATTTCTCTCTCTTCCTCTCATGCATAATGCAGACATGCAAGCACACAAACATGTATAAGTGCAAACACACCAACACTAATATATATTTCTCTCTCTCCCTATATCTCATGCATAATGTAGACATGCAAGCACACAAACATGTATAAGTGCAAACACACCAACACTAATATATATTTCTCTCTCTCCCTCTATCTCATGCATAATGTAGACATGCAAGCACACAAACATGTATCAGTGCAAACACACCAACACTAATATATATTTCTCTTTCTCCCTATATCTCATGCATAATGTAGACAAGCAAGCACATAAACATGTATAAGTGCAAACACACCAACACTAATATATATTTCTCTCTCTGCCTCTATCTCATGCATAATGTAGACATGCAAGCACACAAACATGTATAAGTGCAAACACACCAACACTAATATATATTTCTCTCTCTCCCTCTATCTCATGAATAATGTAGACATGCAAGCACACAAACATGTATAAGTGCAAACACACCAACACTAATATATATTTCTCTCTCTCCCTATATCTCATGCATAATGTAGACATGCAAGCACACAAACATGTATAAGTGCAAACACACCAACACTAAAATATATTTCTCTTACTCCCTCTATCTCATGCATAATGTAGACAAGCAAGCACATAAACATGTATAAGTGCAAACACACCAACACTAATATATATTTCTCTCTCTGCCTCTATCTCATGCATAATGTAGACATGCAAGCACAAAAACATGTATAAGTGCAAACACACCAACACTAATATATATTTCTGATAATGATTGCTGAATTCTGTCAGAAACAGGTCCAATGATTGGCCTAGTCTGGCTTTGGCCTGAATAAATGTGCCTACTTAATTGGGACTGAATGAATGTGCCAGCTAAACTCGGCCTGTATTGGTTGATAGCCATATCAGGTGCCGTGGTTCACGCAAATTATTTCTCTCACTGTAAAATTCATTTATTTACAGCCTGCAAATGTTGTGCTGATAATGGCCAAACAGCTGAGGATATTAGCAGGGAAGTTATCATTATATATATATGGGAGTAAACCAAAAAAGCATCATTGTGTCTTCCAAAATATTTTACAATAATGCTCTACACATTTCAAATAAGGTCCATTCAGCTAACTTCTCAAGTACATAATAATACAATAGATAAACAAATTAAAGCAACTAAACATCAACAAAAAGTCATGAAAACATCTTCACAGGCCAAGTAGAATGCAGCTTTGCTATTTACAAAATCTAACCTTGCCAGAATTTTATTGTGAGGGGAAATCACCAAAAAGCTAGTGACTAGTGTAAATGATTACATGATATCCATCATGGGAATAATGACTTCAGAATTATGCATTATTATTGATGATGTCACAATCAAAAATGACATAAATGTAATGTATGTTCATGGTAATTTAAAATGAAGCAATCCAGAGATGATTTGCCAGTGGAGATTGCCTGAATTAAAATGAAGAAATCAAGAGATGATTTGCCAGTGGAGATTGCCTGAATTAAAATGAAGAAATCAAGAGATGATTTGCCAGTGGAGATTGCCTAAATTAAAATGAAGCAATCAAGAGATGATTTGCCAGTGGAGATTGCCTGAATTAAAATGAAGAAGGAGAACTAGAATCCGTATGAAACAAGGATAAACTTTATATCAAGAATGGGGTAAAAGGGAACCAATTCTGTGGTAAAGATGGTACTACATTACATGACTCAATTCAAACCTGTACCTAGAGTTACTATTGCTCATGAGGAAGTGTAACCACTTAGAGTAACTTTGATAACTCACCATTTCCAAATAATTGTATGTATTGCTCTATGCCCTAGACCAAAACTTGGAACTTAGAGGTGGTAACCATAAAATCCATAAGATACATGTTGTATCTTATGTTATCACTGCACACACACACACACACACAAATATATACATATGGAGAAAGTATATTATTGTACAGGTTAGAGAATTATCATGTCCCCAACTGAGAATCAAACCCAAGTCTGCAAGTTATGGCACCCAAAGCCTTACAGGCACACACTAACCCCCATACTCTTTTGACTGAGTACACATCACCAATAAAGGATGGAACTTAGTCATAAAGATAGTCATTCACGTATAACAGATACACAGATTAACTCTCCTATAAATACACAGTTACTCCATATTCCTCAGGTAAAAAAAGGCATACAGAATTTACTATTTTATGTTACAAATAAATACAATGAAACTGTCTATTAAGAATGCTAACTGATGTCCAACCAGTTCTCTTCAATAACACAATCATTATTTCACTTTTCAAAATCAATATCAGCTTTCAGTTTTATTTTCAATACTTAAACATTACAATCAGTCTACTTATTTATCTAAACAAAACTGCCACTTAAATCATTCTAGAGAAAATTGCTTGCTGTTTAGGCCATTTAAAAAAAACATCCTGATTGGACCCAAGGTCATCGTTCTGCTGAACTAGATCTCATCATCCACCTATAAAGCCCTGTAATATATTTATTTGAATAATCAGTTTTATTTTAGTGTGTGCATTTCATTTTACACTTTTATACCTAATGTCTTGGCAGTGATAATCATTTCAAGACACATCATTGATCTGGAAATGACATCTTAACTTGCATCATCAGCCACCTACATTTTATTGAATGCAGCTGCTATGCCTAATCTATCACTGATTTAATTCTGAAATGCGTATATTTATTTAGCCATTCATGACATGTACATGTAATTTAAAAAAAATGGTTCTTGATTATTTCCCTTTACCATTCTCCTATAGCACAGGCATGAACTAAGCACATGCTTCCCCCTGTAATGCACTGTAAACAAGATCTATTCTTGGTGAGTTGGGTCCACCTTTTCAATAAATACATTTACAAGAATTGCTCTTCAAACGTACTTTAAAAGCAACTAACAGCTGAGACAACACAGAATTAATTTAAATTTCAAAAGATATACTTTCTGAGAACCATGATGAGAACTGGTTGCAGAGGAGAACTGGTAGGATGCCATTAGGGGACCACAACTTTGTTTTTTCTATAGACAGGACTCCTTTATATGTAGGTAAAATTTGCACAACACCCTGGAAAATGATTATGTAAAGCCAACATACCAGACTTGCACCTTAAACTGCATCTGAAAATTTCAACGGCTTTCTCATTTTTATGTAGGAACAGCAACCATACATGTTTTTTCCGAGATCAAGGTCATTGAATCCAGCAGGTGTGTTGAAGCCCTCACTCTTCAATGACCCCCTTGGGATTCAGCGAATGTTGATACCCGAAAAAAACATGTATGATCCCTATATTATACAGAGGCAGTATCGTGTATAGTTTGTGAAAACTTGCTGTACAATCAAAATGAATATAGTTTCAACTTTATGGGAACCTACACTTTGTAGAATAGACTTTGAGAAAGACATTCTGCTTCTCCCTGCTACTGGATTCCACCTTGATGGAAATATACTTGTCTGTGGAACACCATGTTGGGGGTGGGGTGTCTGAACAACTGTAGGTCTGAAAAATGAAATTTTTTTCTATCTATTAATGCAAAGTAAGTACATCTTGTGCTGACCTGATTTTTCCTTATCAACATCTCACTTCAAACAAATGCAGTGATGGTTTGGTGGGGGAAAAAATCCAATAAATTTGTTTTTTTTCATGGATATAAATTTTCATGTTTTTGTGAAAAGTTAAATTTTCATTGGTATTTAAATTTGTGAATCATGGAAAGAGACCTTTTGTTTCCACATAAGGGGTCCTATTGTTTCACTGAATGATGAATGTTCATTGGTCATGGTTTGTAGCAACTATATGGAATCTATAAAAACTGGAACCCAATGAAAAATAATGAACTGATAGTATATCTTGCTTGTGAGCTGAAAGTTCTCAGATGAACCCTGTTATATATATGGCTTTCCCAAAATGACAGAAGTTTTCATACAAAACCTTAACATTATCCCAGTATTGCCATCACCATCTGAAAAGTGATCTGCTGATGCAGATGGGAAAATAGATAAAATTAAATTAAATAAAACAAAAGTCAGGCAAATTTTTCATATTTAGGTGACACTCAGAGACACAATTGCTGGATTGTAGTCATACTTGAGGTAAAATTCATTGCACATCTATTCATTATATATGGACATGTGTACAGTCTTCACATTACTATAGTGCTATTCATTATATATGGAAATGTGTACAGTCTTCACCTTACTATAGTACTATTCATTATATATGGAAATGTGTACAGTCTTCACCTTACTATAATGCTATTCATTATATGGAAATGTGTAAAGTCTTCACCTTACTATAGTACTATTCATTATATATGGAAATGTGTACAGTATTCACCTTACTATAGTGCTATTCATTATATATGGAAATGTGTAGTCTTCACATTACTATAGTGCTATTCATTATATATGGAAATGTGTACAGACTTCACCTTACTATAGTGCTATTTATTATATATGGAAATGTGTACAGTCTTCACCTCACTATAATGCTATCCAGGGATGCCACATAAGTTTTACCAAATTAAAGGCAAGGTCACCTTATGTGTCATATCACAAGGAAAATATGCCAGACCAGGACTAAAAATTAAGTTTTGTCAGTACTAGCAACATTTTGATAGTTGTAATATTTTCAACAAGCAAGAATCAGACTATTTTTCCACTAGCATAGTTTGTATTTTGAAATAAAAATTCAAACACACTTCCAAAGATTAATTATGTTTTATTGATGGTTATTGTTACTGGATGATGACTGATGTCAGATAAAGTGATCAACATTGAATAAAATTAAACTTTGAATACAAAATATCACTAGCAAGAATCTTCTAGTTCATTTTCGTCTGCTAGCAATTTACTAGCATATCAGAATTGTAACAAGAAAAATGCTAACTTGAAAGCATCAATTTAGAGCCCTTCTGACAGGGATATGTATTGCGACCAGAAAATTGGTTCACCCTTTAATTCTTGTTTGGGTGTGTTTGTAATCCTAGTTGTTATGACAAGAAACAGATGAATGTTTTAAACTCAGTTAACTAAGGTCACCAAACATCTAAGTAGTGATTAGGCCGAAATGTATGTATGGTCACAAACGCCCAAATACACGCAAGTATAACAGGATATGTGACCATACCTGTGTTATACCAAAGACCATGTGATATAGAGGTATATCCGGTACCTTTGTTATATCAAGGACCATGTTATACAGAGGCATACCCAATAATTGTGTTAATTGTATCAAGGACACTGTTATACAGAGGTATATCCAATACCTGTGTTATATCAAAGACCATGTGATATAGAGACATACCCAATACCCATGTTATATCAAGGACCATGTTATACAGAGGCATATCCAATAACTGTGTTAATTGTATCAAGGACACTGTTATACAGAGGTATATCCAATACCTGTGCTATATCAAAGACCATGTTATATAGAGACATACCCAATACCCATGTTATATCAAGGACCATGTTATACAGAGGCATACCCAATAACTGTGTTAATTGTATCAAGGACACTGTTATACAGAGGTATATCCAATATCTGTGTTATATCAAAGACCATGTTATATAGAGTCATACCCAATACCCATGTTATATCAAGGGTCATGTTATATAAAGGTACACCCAACACATGTGTTACATCAAAGACCATATTATACAGAGGTATACCCAATACCTGTGTTATGTCAAGGACCATGTTATATAGAGGTATACCCAATACCTGTGTTATATCAAGGACAATATACGCAATACCTGTATTATATCAGTGTGCATGCTAGGACTCTACCTATCAAATCTGGTCTGATATGGTCAGGCAGTCTTGGCAAGAAAGTCATTCAGTGAAAGTTTATATTTTTTTTATAGATATTAGTAACAACAGCTGTACCTGATTGGAAATGAGTTAAATTGCAAGTTTTCTACCTGGTTGCTATGGAAGCCACAATGTTATTAGGTGAACCATTCTAAAGAAGAAACTGAAAATAGGTTTTCCATGTAACTTCTATGGAAGTAACACCACGGCAAGGAGCCATCCTGGAAACAAGTGTTAGGACATGTAATATTCAAAATTGGTACAGTCATCCTCAAGAAGCTGAAAATAGGTTTATAACATGGTTGCGATGCAAGCCACACTGTTAGTAGTTGAGCCACCCAGCACATAAATCTGACTGAGCTAAAAACTAAAGAAGGAAATGTTTTCATAAATTAAGTTTCCCCAAGCACATTAACATTAGGAAATAAGCTCTGCTACCTTTTGAATCCAGCCTTCTGGATAGATGAAAAATGTTGTCTTTCCTGTTTATAACATATATCATATAGACAAAGGGAATAAATTCTTCCAAATTCCCTTCCCTTTTCACCACTAGGTGGCTACATGTATACTGGATGCTATCCAGTTTAAGCTTGAGTGAAACATCAGTGAGAATGCTTGTAGGGCTATATGGTACTATGATCAGGTAAGTACTGTCGGAGAAACATAATTTACTATAATACAAAATAACGAGCACATCAATGTTTGGAGAACAGGTACTCTTAGAAGGAAATATGGCTGCAGTCCCTATATGAAGGATAAACTTGCTCCCCATACATGAAGGCAGCACAACCAATGGTCACATGACACATGTCATCAATACTCTGGTAATGAGAAATGAATGGTGTATTCTGACCAAGAAAAATTCCAGGTTAATCGAGCAAAACAATAAACCCACACTTGTGAGAGGGCTGTGCTGTCATTAACAGGGTCTGGTGGTCATCTGGGCTGCAGCCACTGGACCCACCAAATTAAATTTCCTTCTCTGCGATGCTAAATCTCATAGAAGCTAGAGAAGGATGACTGTGCATACCAGTCAATGACTTCAATGATGTCTCGTATTGAAACACTGCATTCAAACATGAAATTCACAGATATCACTATTTTCTCATAAGCTGAAACTTTCATAAGGCATACCTGGTCTTTGGAGATTTCAGAGTATATTTAGTGTATCACCCACTTAAGCCAATATGCAAAGGCCTGAGGGGTTGTGTCATGTTTCCTCGCCTTTACCGGAAGGAAGAGGCATTATTGGGCCTAACAACTGTTTTCCATGCATTTCAAGTCATGCCAGAGTGTTGCATTGCTGCCTCTCTCAACATATTGATCAAGAAGAGCAAGCGAATGACAATCCTCTGATTGCCGTAGATGGTAACTGACCTATTCTTGGCTGGTTGTATCATTAGGACACCAAACTATTCAATCTGAACTGGCATTAGTTCAGGTCCATCAACTGGGCATGCAATTCAATCACCATACATACCAAATCAAAGGCTATCAAAAAAGATGTTTTGTAAGATAAAAGCTTCAGAGAGGTTCTGGCCAGGGACTAAAACTCGTCTGAGTTGAGCTGTGTCAGAACAAATGAAAGGCTTCCCTTGGGAAACAAGGTTAGTGACTGGGGCTAATTCAGGTAAAAAATCAGCTAGCAAGTTCAAAAGGACCTTGTCGTGACCTATATCCCTCTACCATGATGTCTGAATGTGTCAGAAATCATGGAGTGGTGGCCTTTGATAATAATAGGGGCTAACTCTTTTGCCTCAAAGAGCCAGATAAAAAAACGTTAGAAAGATGAGAGATTGAGACCTGCAAGGGAATGATATTGTTGCCCTTGCACCAGTCCCTGAAAATGTACTACTTTGCCCCATATGCCTTCAAAGTGGAGGGCCTTCTAGCTCATGACATCCTCTCATGATCAAAGGGTTAAATTCCTTTATATCTGACAAAAAAGCCACATGTGTAGCATAAGCCTGTCCAGGCACGGATGGATAACCTGCAACCAGGATTCATTGTGTAGGTTGGGCATCACCAGGATTTTCCTATGGATGTCTATTGCTAGATCAAGTAGATCATTCACCTGAGAACTGTCCCATCCGAGAGGGGCTATCAGAAAGGCTTTGCAGGTCTTGTTCCTTATTTTCTGGATTATTCTTGGTATCAGAACAGTTGGAGGGAAGGGGAAGGCCCCCAAACCCATTACAACTGATTGACAGAGCATCTACAGCCCAGGCCTCTGGGTCTGGGACTGGACAGTTTATGGTTTCACCTCATCACAAAGAGATCTACCAGTGGATGCCTCAAAAAGTGCAAATCAAATGAAAAATTGACAGATGAAGGGACCACTCTGTTTGAAGAATCTGGCCCTTTCTTGACAACAAATCAGCTAGGACATTAAGCCTGCCAGAAATGTGCCTTATCTGGATCGTAATATTGTGCTTTTAGCAGCAGCATTGATAGTCTCAGACCAGGATGCTAAGACTGGGTAATTTGACCCACCCCACCCAATTTTGAGGTAGGTCAGCCCCTATGAGTTGTCTGACATTACAAAATTACCCTTTCACAAAGTTTATCCTTCCAGAAATGAAAGGTGTTGATATAGCCTTCATTTCCCAAAAGGTAATGTGAAGGGCCTGCTCCCAGTTCCTGTATAGGCTTCATTCCAGAAGGTTAATGTGAAGGGCCATCCCTCATTTGCTGCTGACTATGGTGAAGTGGGGAAACAGGTGGGCTCCCCAACGATATATGAACTGGCATCCATACAGTCTGTAATCTCCAGTTGGGGTTTCTCCACAGGAATTCCTGCCATAAGCAATTGTTTGTCATGCCAATAACATAGGAACCATTTTTATCTCTGTTGAGATCATAACTAAATCTAAACAACTGGAAACAGGCTGTCCAGTGGGTCAGTAGGGCAATCTGCAGAGGGTGTATGAAAAGGCAGTTGAGGAGGATCAGGTCTGTCTCTTCATTGAGTAAACCGAGAAGTTGCAAAAACTCACAGAATGCACTCCCTTTTAGAGACTGACTCTATGAGCTTGATAATCCATGCAATTTGCATGCGAGGGAGGTTGAGATGGTTCAAAAATTCCATACAGAGATGGACAAAGTGCTGAGAAATCCCAGCTGTGAGAAAAGATCAAACTTGGTTTCCAGTTCGCCTCCAAAAATGAGAGACCTGTTGCCATCTGAAGTATGATTGTGGGCCAAACTGCTGCTGTTGAGTGGGATTTGGCCTTCCTTTCCTCTAACTATGATCAACTCTCCATTCTGGCTGAGACTGATGTGGGCAAAAATCTGGTGGATGTTAGGAGAGATATAGAGTCAGCTCTTGTGCTCTTTCTCTGACAGGCCGTATGAGACCTCCTTAATTTTTTCCAGCTGTGGCATTAGATGAAAGGCCCGGGTTGTTCATCCTCATCCTCAGTGTTAACAAAGGCCTTGACTTTATAGGCCTGGTGTCATGGAATTGTGTGTAGTAAAATGTTTATGCATTATAATATATAAACAAAAATGTAGTCAGGTTTTGTTGCTGTGTACAGCATTACCCGGGGGTGGTTTAGTTTTAGCCATAGCTATTTCAAAATACTGAGTTTGGTTCACCCACTGCTGCATGCGAAAAGTGCCTGCAGTGAGAAACCTGATTACCTCAAGTTCCCTGGCTGTGGATTTGACCATAACCACGGTACTTATAGAGTAAATTCTCGCTGTATTATCACAATATAGGAAGCTGTCCACTTTACAGAAGTAATCTTCAGCTGCAGAGGTATGTGAAATGTAAAACTATTTTCTTTCTTGCTATCCTTTCTATGTGATAGAATTGTTTTATATATTTCAGAATTTATTTTAAATTGTACAGAAAGTCAGACCTATGTCACATAATGCCATGTTATTAGATAGACTATAGTCTGTTTCAAATTAGCCCTTTTTATAGCTGAATGGACAAGTTGAATTCAATTAGGAATATATTGCATGCGTTCAAGGATGAGCAGTTTTTGTGTTCTTATAATCCAGTGCAATTATACAGTCATTCTTGTGAAATAATTTAATGCATAACGAAGTCAATTCATGTGTGCGCATGGGTAATGTATATCACTGTTTCATACTTAACCATGTCTCATGTATTACACGGCTCAGTCATTATATTTTTACCTGTTCATGAGGAGTCATAGAACTTTGTGGGGTTTTGTGTAACCTGCATGCTGTGGTCAATGGTGGCGTCGTCTCAAAGGACGGTACTGGTTTACTCATGGTGAGGGGCCAAAGGTTTGGAAATAATGGATCTGCTGAGAAAAAGGTTTCTCGGGGGATCCTTCTGCAGACTGGGAGGAACAGGCCATGCATGGTAGCTCCTTGACCATTCAATGAGAGCTGTGGAACTGGAAATATCTCGTGATTGTTGACTGGCCACCACAAGATACATAACATCATATGTTCCATTTCTGAATCAATATAATTAAATATCACTATGTGGGTAAAAGTTTAATTCAATATCGCTATATGGGTGAAAATCAATTATACATGTATCATATTTGTCAATGAACCATACACTGTTCATATTGTGCATAAATTCTGTACACTGATCATCCCTGGTGATAGATCCATATATCAATCACATTTGTATATAAATTTTACACATTAATCATCCCTGGTGATAGATCCGTATATCAACCATATTTGTTTATAACTTCTATACATTAATAATAGCTGGTGATACTCCCATATATCAATCATATTTATTTATAAGTTCCATACAACGATTTTTGTTTGATTATTCATTGAAGTTCCATGCTCTGATTAGTTCCATGCAGGGACAATATCATTCTGTTAAATCCATTGTTGGACTTGATGTGCACGAGCAAGGTGTCAGACTTATTCATCGTTCACTTGCATTATAAATAAACATCTCGCTCACAAAATCGCCTTCAGTGTTCACTAAATTGCCTTCAGTCTTCACTAAATCCAATGCCAACCTGGCTTAATCCTGTTAAAAATGACTCATTGATGGTTGTGGTTGGCACTCAAACACTCAAAATCTTCTTAACTGCCTCTTTAAAACTGAACTCCAACCACTCCATCATGGGATCATTGTGAGCCAATTGATCAAGGTTTTCCTTGCACTCACTGTATGGGCTGTCCATTTCAGGAATAGTTTACAAGTCCACATATCGCATTCCCTGCAACATGGAATAAGTAGTGCCATCATCCCTGGGTGTTGTCCAGTACTTATCCATTGGATAGACCATCAACACTGGACCCACCAGCTAGACTGGCATCCAGGCAACTGACATGGTTTGTGTTGCCAGAATGGTAGGCTGTATGGGCAGCTGGATGGCTCACTGGATAGACAGTTGGGTGGCAAAACTGACTGACCTGTTATATGGGTCCCCTAAAAATTCTGTATACAACATGATGGTCAATGGCATAATTTGCTGATGTGACTGAACTCTGGTCACTATTGGTTATGAATGCCCATCCAAGTGACTGGACTGGCTGGTAGGCAGCCACAATGACAACAGATGGCAAAGATGGCTGGTAATCCCTCATGCGCTCAGACTTACAGGCACTAAGGCCATGCTCAGACATGCAGAAGAACACATGCCCACTGGGCTGCCAAAAAGTGAAAGGATAATCTCCCGTTAAGTTCAAGTCTGTATTAAAGAGATGTGATAAATAGGTTAAAGAAAATTCCACTGAAGCCAACCACTGCACCATTGTCTCCATGAGTCTCCTCATCTGTGACTCAAGCAGCACCTGGAGCAGGAGTAGCAAGGATGCCTCTGGTGCACAGTGATCTTTTGCTTCTAGCTAGCCAGATATGATGGTTGCTGAATGCATGGTTTTGAAATCTTTGAGGGAGACAGGACAGGAGATGTTACTCATACTGCTGGGAATGCTTAAACTGGATAACATCCTGTACATGGCATCTATCAGTGGAAAGGGTAGGCAATTTATAAGAGTTTCTTCCCTTTGTCTATATGATATATACGTAGGGTTGGATTTGAGAGGTAGTGGAGTTTATTAACGTTAATGTGATCAGGTTATGTATTTGACGGAGAAACGTTTCAACCAAATCCACCATATACCAAATGTTTAACAGTTTACACTGAGCAATACATCAAGGAGGATGCTCAAATTTGCAGGGAGGTGTGGGAGGGCTTTATAGTAATGTGATCAGGTAAGTATTCTCGAAGATAATTCACTAAAAAATTTACTTTTTCCATTGAAAACATTCAATGATCACAATAATGTTATATGAAGTAGAAGGAGGAAACGCATGAGCATCCAACCTCTACCATGGTTACCCCTCAAGGGAGATATGGCTGGATTCCCTATATGAAAGATAAACCACTCCCCTAACAAAAATGCAGCACAATCGACAGCCATGTGACACATGATGTCAATATACCAGTAATAAGAAATGAATGATGTTTTCTTACCGAGAAAAAAATCCAAGCAAACCCAGTGAAAGCTAAAAACTCATGACCCCTCTGAGAAGGTTGTAATGTTGTTAACTTGGTCTGGTGGTTGTCTGGACCACTGGGTCAACCAGGTTCAATTCACTTCTCTATGGTGCTAGTTCTTGGAGACAGAAGCTTGAAAAGGTTGAATTCCATGCCAGTCAATAGCTTTAGTGATGTTTTAGATCAAAATACTGCTTTGAACATGAAGCTCACAGAGATCACTTAACTTCTCATGAGCCAAAGTTTTAATGAAACATATCTGGTCCTGAAAAACTTAAGAGTATCCTGAGTATACCACTAACCAGAACACATGGGGTTATGTCATGTTTCCCGGCCTTTACTGGAAGAATGAGGTATTTTCAGGTCCCATGACTGGTTTCCATGCATTTCAGGTAGTGCCTGAGAGCAATGACAAGATTTTGCATTGTCATCTCTCTTGATGTATGATCGGAGATTGAGCAAATGACCACCTTTTGATTGCCGCAGATGATAATCTATTCTTGGCTACAAAGCCCGGTTGCATCATTAGGACCACAGAACTGTCCAACTTGAACTGGAGATAGTTTGGTTCCATTGAAAGGGCATGCAACTCAATCACCCTGCATGCCATAGCTTGGGCTATCAAAAAAGATGTTTTGTGAGGTAACAGCTTCAGTGAGGTTCTGACTGGGGACTCAAGCTTGTCTGACGTTCCATGTCAGAACTCATGAAAGGTTCCACTTGGGAAACAGGGTGAGTGACTGTAGCTGATTCAAACTGGCAAGTAAGTCCAACAGGTCCTTCTTGTGACCTTTATCTCCTCTTCCATAAGTCTGAATGTGTCAGAGATCATTGAGCAGTAAACCCAGATAGTAATGGGTGCTATCTTTTTTCCTTTAAGAGACAGAGTAAAATGTTAGCAAGCTCAGAGATCAAGGCCACCTAGGGTATAATGTTGATGCCCTTGCACCAGTTGCTAAGGATGCACCACTTTTCCTCATATGCCTTCAAAGTGGAGGGCCTTCTAGCTTATGAGATCCTCTCCACAATTGAAAGGACAGATTCCTTTCTGCGCAAGGTTCTCCTGATAACAGCCAAGCATGTAGAAGGAGTCTGTCAAGGCAGGGATAGAAAACCTGCAACTTAAGTAGGTTGGGAGACATCTATTGCTGGAACAAGTAGATCAAGATCTATCGCATCGAAGAACAGTTACCTGATTCACTTTGCATGTCTGGCCCCTCATTTTCTGTATAATCCTTGGTACCAGAACAGTTGGAGGAAAGGCACAGCCCAAAAATCCATCCCAACTGATAAAGTATGCACAGCCCAAGCTTCTGGGTCCAGGACTGGAGAGATGAAAGTGGGCAGTTTGTGGTTCCATCTTGCCACCCAAAGTCTGTAACTGGACATGCCCAAAGCACAAAAATCTGCTGAAAGACTGATGAACAAATGGGGCACTTAGTGTGAAGAGTCTGGCCTCTTCTCTACAATGAATCAGCTTGGACAGTAAGCCTGCCAAGAATGTGGCTGATCTCAATCATGACCTTGAGCTGGGAGCAACAGAGCAGAAAGTCCCAGACCAGGACACATAGGTTAAGTGATTTGGTCCCCACCCACCTGTTTGTTACCACTACCAAGTTGTCTGACACGATAAGAATTATCCTTTCACAAAGTTGATCCTTCCAGAAATGAAAGACATCTATTACAGCCTTCATTTCTAGAAGGTTGATGTGAAGGGCTCTTTCCTCCAGCCCCAAGCTGCTGCTGACCATATTAAAGCAGGGCAATAGGTGGGCTCCTCAACTGGATAAGCTGGCATCTGTGCAGACCGTAATTGCCAGTTAGGGCTATTCCAGATAAATTCCTGCAATAAACCATTGTTTGTTTTAACACTAATGTAGGAATTGTCTTATCTTGGTAAACAGCATAACTTCATGACTGAGTCAACTGGAAATGGGGTGCTAATAAAGCCAGTAGGGCCTTCTGCAAAGAGCACATGAAAAGGCAGCCAAGAAGGATCAAATCCACTTCTGCACTGAGCAAGACAAGGAGTTGCACAAACTCTTGCAGAAATCCACTTCCTGCTGGAAATCAACTCGAAAAGCTCAATAATCCATGCAACAAGATGAACAAGGTTGAGATGGGTCAAGAATTCCACATCCAGAAGGATGAAGTGCTTTAAGGGGTGAGATCTGACTTATCCCAATTCACCAAAAAGCCCGCCTCAGAGAGAACGGAGAGAAGGTTGTTCCTACCCTTACTAAAGATGAACTTACCATGTGTTTTTGAAGGATCTCATCCAGTTGCTGCTGATGAGGCTGACCTGAACAGGGTGATATTGCAGTTAATGAGCTTCCTAAATGGACTGATTCTGAGACCAAATGGGAGTGCATGAAACTGATACATAGTTCCTTGGAACCCAAACTGATCACAAACTTATTGTCTGCATTTCAAACTTCAGCGTGGCTGTGTAATTGTTGAGCAAGCTGAGGTCAATAATCAGTCTGAGCTTCCCAATGGCTTTAGGTACTAGAAAAAGCCCGCAATAGAACCCCAGTGAGTTCAGTTTGTGAACTCTCTCCACCGTCTGCCAGGCAAGTAAAAGAGCAGATCTCCTTCAGTAAAATCTCCACCTTCTCTGGATCAGCCAGACCCTCCATCATGGAAGGGGACGATGAAAGAGAGGGCTCGATGAATGAAATCTGAAAAATTTCTGAAACAACTTGATTTGCCCATTCATTTTGCGGAGAAAGATAAATCCAAGCCTGTCGAAAATGAAGGAGTCTGGCACCTACAGGCAGATTGTCAGTGGGCAAGGTGGCAAGTCATTAGAGATTGTTGGGAGGCTTGGGAAAGGAGAAATTTTGGCTTTCTATCCCCTTCATTATACGGCCTCTGAAACTGAGGACCCTGCTGCTGCCTGAAGTTAGACTGCAGTCAAAACTGCTGCTGTTGAGTAGGGTTCAGCTTTATCTCCTTTTGCCTACGAGCATCTCTCCATAGTGGCTGAGATTGATGTGGGTGAAAAACTGGATGATGTGATAAGGATAGATGGAGATGCAACTCGTGTGCTACCTGCTTATGCACATCTTCAATATGGCCACCAGACTGCAATGGCAGACCAAAGGAGAGTGTGCATAAAGCCAATGAATAATGCTGCTTAAGTGAAGACATGCAGAGAAACCATCTCATCTCACCAAATCCAAATTGCAAGACGAGGTCAGAGCATGGTCCTGTTAATTACCTTGGCAATCTTGGCATTAGACTCCAATGCATGCTGACTGCCCAATTTTTCGCCAAGCAAATGATGCCAGATGAAGCAATCTTCTCATCCAAACTCGGCACACATCAGCACTGAGTCTGAGTGTGTAGTACCAGCTGGAGAAGAATGATGCTGGTAACTGGCTCGCTGTAAAGAAAGCCTTTGAAATGTCTGGGTCTCGGATTTCATCCAATGGATGGTCAGAGATTTTTTTTATCCTTGAGGACTGTAGAAGTAGACCAAAAATGGGGTATCCTCATCCCCAAAGTCTATTTTCTTAGGCCTGGCTCACAGATGGTGGTGGGCATGCTGAGGGAAATAAGATTTTATAAATCTCCTCAACAGCTGCTTCAAAACTAAACTCTATACGCTCCATAGTGGGGTCAGAGTAAGCTAACTGATTGAGGTTGTCCCTGCACTCATTGTGGGGGTTGTCCTCATCAGGATTCACTTCCATGTCCATATAAATCATTCCCAGCAGTTTGAAGTTGCACCAGCATCTCTGTGCATAACATGGTACCTACTTACCAGATATGCCATGAACATTCGACCTGCTGGTTGAACTGGCAGCTGGAATGCACAGCAGGATGAGTGGATAGAAAGTGTGCCAGACAGTTGACTTGGTGTCTGGCTGGGCGGGTGGCTCAGCGATTAGCTGGACAGACCGGGCAGCAAAACAGATGGACCAGTTGGACAGGTCCCATTAAGACTCTGCATAAAATGGTACAATTAGATGGTATGTGGCACAAGTTGCTGATGCAACCAATTTCTGGTCGCTAGTCAAACAGAACTGCTGGCTGGGTGGTTGGACTGGCTGGTTGGCAACTGGAGTGGCAGTGAATGGCACAGATGACTGATAAAACATGCCAGCAAGGTCAGTGTTATACCCCATGCATCCAGACTTGCAAGCTCTAAGGCCAAGCTCCGATATGCGGGGGCACTTATTCATATTGGGCTGCTAAAATTTGGAAAAACAATCTCCCTTCAACTCCAAGCCTGTATTGGACAGAGGTGATGAATGGAAGGATAGAAACTCCCCCAAAGCCCAAAACTGCAATGTTATTGCATATTCTCCACATTTGTGACTATAGCAGTGCATTGGGTGACTGCAGCATAGGCATTTCCGATGCTCACTGGTCGTCTGTATCAAGCTGACTGGATATAACTGTCACTACAGGCATGGTTCTCATGATCTTAGATAGGGGAGGGGTCATCATATCATCCCCAACAACACTAGTTATCAACATCTTTGGGTGAAGACTCAAAATGTTGCTGTTGGTCAACACTGACTTTGCCTGTCCCTTCTTGCTTTTAAAACTTTTGTGCAGCACTATGTACCATGTTCCCTCTGACCACTTAGTACAAGTAATGCATGTCCCATGTGTGCCCTTGCTGACTTAAAGCATTTGGTCATCATTGTGTAATTGAAATGACAATAATGATAAAAACAATGGGTAATAACAACCCATAAGTATTCACTTCAACAATAATGCACTCAATAAACAAGCTGTGTTCAAATATAAGAAAAACAACAGAGTACCAATGGTACCATGTTGGATTACAAGGTAAGAAAATTAAACTCCTCAAACTGCGAAAATATTTACACATACATTGACTTAAATACCAAAATAAAGTTGCCAATATGTAGCAAATACCTTAATAATCAATACTATACAGACTTTCTTGATACACCTCTCCCTCTATAACTTGCACACAATGGGGTCCAAAAACATAGACCGCACTATAAGCAAGGGTGCGAGTTACAGAGGAACCTCAAAAAAATTAAGAAGGGATGCCATCCCCACTGGACATCAAGAAAACTGCAGTGGGGGGGGGGGGGGGGAATGAGGCTGTTTAATGGCTGAATACTCGTTTTATAATTGCATCGGGAATAATTGTCAATAAAGAGCTTTTTTCTAATATAGTTGTTCGCTTTTTTGTATAAATTACCTTTATTTTCAAGACACCCAACCTCTGAAAGATCGTTAAGACCATTAGTCCAAGTGGTTTCAACAACATGTGTACACGAAAATATTGTGTATTATGTCACTGCATTTTGCTGTTGTTGATTCACAACAAAACAAGATTCCTTTTTTTTTAAAACTAGGGACATTAATTTTGTGAAACAACCGTCAACATCGAAACTCGATTTAATTATTCTTTTATTAATAAAATATGCATGCTGTGATTTCATTGGAAGTAATAGTGAAACTTCTTCTCATCCTTGAGGAAATCTCTGAGAGGCAGTTTAGAAATTTTAAGTTCAATACAATCTCTGGAATTAGCTTCTCCGTAATGAACCATATCTGTGAAACAAAGCTTTATATTCACCAAGTGCTCATTTCGCTTGGTTGCCGCATTATTTTTGTGAATGAGCAGGCTAATTTCAGGTAGTTTAATTATATTACTTACATAATAATATTTATAACAGTTTTCGACTGATCAATTGAAATGAGTTGACCAGACACATGGCCATGACCGCTAGCTCTTACGCAGGTAGGATTTGCATGCCTTTTAACTCTTCTTTTATTCCACCCCCTTTATTTGATTTGATATAAAAGACGTAATTAATGTGATAATATAAAGCAGGTCTGATTTTAATTGAGTGTAACAACACAACAAATACTTCTCCAAGTCGGAGATAAAAAAACAGTCATCACTTAATTGGGTTCTCACGGAAACACTCGTGGACATAGCTGTGATGGTTGAATGATATTTTTCACGTTTTAATACAAGAGGGCATCTTGCATTTATGATGATTACACTGAAACCGAATTAAAAGATAGAACTAAAACACAAATTTCACTTCACAAAACTTATTTAATTGGTATTTATTTTTTTAAGTGTTGCCACCAGTAGGCATTAGTGACATTTTCATTGATCAAAATTTCATCGAATATTGTTACTAACAGTGTACTGACGATGTTGTTTGGAAAGAAAATTTAACAAAATATATGACTTCTTATTAAAAGTTGAAAATTTCATGATGTTGATTCAAATTTTCGGGTACTAACCACTGTTTTTGACGATAAAACAAGTGATATATCAAGGTTTCATAAGCTAATTTTCATCACATTCAACAAATAGGGGCAAATTTTTGTGGTATTTTCTAGTAAAAAAAAAAATGGAATCCACACCTGACCCCGCGTTTTAAGCGGGTTCGTGAGTTATCTGGGCAAGAGTTATGTAGGGAGCATTGTAGATGGGTAGAATTCAAGCTGATTTCTGATGGATAAGAAGAGGCAGTGTTGTGCAATGCTGATCATACTGCAGCAAAAGCTTAAACTGACAAATATACAGTATATGTACAGCCATCTATGCAGTGGGAAGGAGATGTAAATGGTTAGAGATTCTTCCCTTTGTCTATATGGTATACAGACAGGAAAACTTTCTTAACATTTGTTCCAGGAGGGCTGGATCTGAGAGGTAATTTAGTTTATTTCCTAATGTTAATATGATCAGGGAAAGTATTTGATGAAGAAACCACACCAATGCTAAAAGAGTCACCCCAAACACAATTCTTTTTAGAGCATGACCTAATAAACATTCCTGCCAAGTTTGATCCAAATTCACCCTGCCGTTTTATTAAGTAAAACACAGCAAACATGGATGTTCAGATGGATGATGGATGACAGTCGATGGCCAAACAACAGACCCAAGGCCATGCCATAAGCTCACATGGACAGATGGATTGGCAGGATGATGTAGGGGGTGCAAGGAAAACAGATGTACAGATAGATAGACAGGAGAATATGAAGGTGCCCTCACTGCTCTTTCAATAGAGCATGAAAAAAGGTAAATTTTTCAAAACAAACTTACCTGGCTTGGAAGTCCTGACCACTGTCCATCATAATATTTCACCTGTGTACTGCAACTGGCTTGATATGACATTGCTTTGACACACAGTTTGTAGGAACTAAAGAACTTCTGCTCAGCCTGCAGCTTAATTTCACACACCGAACTGGTGCCACCTGCGATCAATCCATTAAAGCTGATAAAAAGTGTGTCATCATCTTCAACCTCCCTTCTTTTGTTGTTGCAGGTGTAAAAATTATTTAGGTCCACTGCAAGTAAATTACAAACTGATCATTTTTACAAGACCTAATCTTCCAGCAGAGTCCAACATTAAGATATCATTTCTTCACATGAAAACCAAGCTCGCCTCCCATTTAAAATGGTCTTTCCTCCTTTCACATCAATAATAACACCAGGACTGAAGATCATGAAACATCCGAGCTTGAATCCAAGTTTGAGTTTTACAAGTAGCCAATCAAACAAGGTGTTACAAAAATAAAGTCTCTTGTGATTGGTTGATCACAAATCTCAAGTTCAAACTCAAGCTTAAGAGTTGCATCATCTCTAGGCCAAGATCTAATAGATAAACTTTCAACTTACTGTATTTATCCATGCCTAATGTGAAACAAACCATGAACAGCACAGACTCACATCTGCTGTAACAGTTGCATAATGCAATGGCAGATCTGGGTCTGTGCTGTTTGTTGTACTTGTGATTCAATCAACCAGGAGACTCTGATATCCCTGCACATTATGAGATGGCAGATCTGGGTCTATGATTTTGCAGTCGAGTACACTTTAAACACATATACTGAAATAGAAAAATAAGATAATATTTGTAAAGGTACAAAAGGAGACATGGAAGGGGTCTTGGACAGTCCTCCAGCTAAACAAATTCAGAGGGGCATGTTTCATTGCGCCCAAAATGCCCTCCCCTTTGTCCATACCTTCCTCCCATCTGCTCAATGACAAACACCCTTCCTTAAGTCCCTTGATATCAATCTCTCTGGGAAGTTTTGAAAGCTATTATATTCTTGAAAATTACACTGCAATTTCTATTTTCTGCAACCTAAGATGTCCTTTAAATATGTTTTATATCTTGCTTTTTACATAAGAAATGAAATGATATGAAATATGACTCATCTAAAAAAATGCACCTTCACTACGAAAAATGACAATAAGGAGGGAAGTGCCATCACTTTTCTACCAACACTCCTTCCCTTGCTAAGTTAATAGATGAAGCACATACAAGTTAGAGGGAACAACAACAGAAGAGAATACCGAAGAACATATCAGGGTGCCTATCTACTCATTGACAAATCAAAACTGGGAATTAAACCCAAAACATTTCACATGTGACATCAAATTTATGATCTACAGGCCCAATTCAATCTATGATCTACAGGCCCAATTAAATCACCTAGTGTTTGCCTTCAACAGTATGCATTATTGAGGATTCTGATGTCACATATTTTACATTGAACCAATCAAATAGTTTGTTACATTGTTGCATTTTCTGATGTCTGATGTGCACTGAACCAATCAAATAGCCTGATGCACTTTCAGCTCTCAGATATGCTAAAATAATACTTAACATTTCCCATTGAAGAGAACTGATTTGTAATGTTTCTATATGCAGCCAGAAATGTGTCAACATGGACACAAATGCCCCATCACCCCTCTTTGTGTGATGAGAAAAGGAACAAAACGTAAAACTTACAGTAGGAACAAAATTAATTGTTCCCATTAAAGTTCCATCACAACAATATATATTTTTGAACAAAATGTACATTTAAGAATACATTATGTAAGCTGATTGCTACATATTTTTGATTGCTAAATTATAACAAAATCCAAAGATTTATTTGTTAAATGGACTATATCTTTTGTTAATGATCAATAAATACTGTAAACCAAAAATTTTTCAACTGCGAAATTTCCTCATTTTGCAAACTATAAAGTTTGCAGAAGTGTAATTTGATAAATCTGTGACTTCTTGCATGCATACTGTGTATCTAATAAATTTAAATTGTACATTTTAAGGCTATCAAATTTTGCAGATTCATTCCTCCTGTGAACTTTTAAAGATGAAAACCTTTGGATTCAGACTAAGCAAATGAAAGTCGATTCACTTCAAATTGTGATCCAGATGAGGTTTATGATGAATGAATGAAACTTTGTTTGACAAATCATTGCCATTAAGTACCATATTCACCCATATATTTACACATATACAACCACTAACAGGGTAAACTTAGATCTGATGCCTCATTACACAACAACACATTAAGGCCGACACGGTTTGCCCTACGTATGATTTGAAGTGAAAAGTGCAGACTGTCATCTGCCAGCACATTAAGTGACAAAGGGTCGGGGTCTATGCTGATCACAATTGGGTAAGCTTTAAACACAAGTAAAAAGATGGTCACCTGTCTCAAATTGCCATTTTCTAAAGATTCCTAACAAAAAATAACAAGAAATCAAACCATATTAATCAGCTGCCTAATTTAAAAGGGCTCTTTTCTACTTCATAGAGATGGATGCTTTACACAGGTTTGACCAGATGTTTCAAGCTTAAATGCAACAAGTTCAACTTTGAGAAAAAGGTGCAACATTGGAAAATTTAAAAAGTAGCAATAAGAAGAATGACTGATCACTTTGACTGAGCACAGATATTACAAATCAAAAATTAAACAAAATTTTGTAATTTCACAAGTGACCTTCCTCAACTGTAATGCAACTATGAAGCTGATAAAAACTGAGTGTAGAAAACTTCAGGAATGTAGACTTGTCATGTGGAACCCAAATTGAAAATTTTAGCTACTCTGCTCACGACCTTTGACCTCAGGTTTAAAAAAAACAATAAGTAGGTGCCTCTGTCTAAATGTACACTACCTTCAAAGTCTGATGAAAACTCATCCTGGAAACATGATATACTGAGCAGCAAATAAGACAATGTTGGCTCCAATGACCTTACCTTTCACATCTCAGAGAATCAATATGGACCTAACCCTGCCCAAGTGTAGTCTACATATGAAGTTTGATGAAAATTATGCCAAAGAAATTTGATTTGTCATGCAGAAAGGAAAATCACAAAATTGATAGACTTCTGTTTATACCCATATGTAAGCTACATGTAAGGTTTGAGAAAAAAAAGACCACAGCAAGCTAAAGTTATACTGTGGAAACCACTTTGTCTACAAATGGATGGATGGTCAAACAGATGGACATCACTATCACTATACGCCCCCCTGCACATTCAGTGGTGGGGTACAAAACACAAAAGATGGATACATTTAAGAACCAAAAAGTTTAATTTCAAAATTAAGGAGAGGAGGAATACTAAATTGACATTAAAAGCAAAATAAAAAAAGTTGCAAACGAGAAACATTAAAACTATATCGAAACAAGCAAGATCCTTTGTTGAATTTGAGCAATTACATGTAGGTGCACAAGCATATCTTTATGCAAAAACATTACAAAAAATTAAAATTCCTAAATGCTCATGCCAAGTTCAACACCAAGTAAGTTGAACACAATTTTAGTTTGTCTAAAAAATAATTAAAAAGTTGCCAAAAATGCATACAAATATAAATTGTAGTTGTTAATGATCAATCTGTCACTATATCTCAGAACACGAAACATATTTACCGAGTTATGGGTGTTAATGATTTAGTTCAATATTATGAAAGGTGTTTATCTTTTGACAAACATTAGATGAACCATTATGCCTTCACTTACATAAAATGAATTTCTGTCTTTAGAAAACAAGCATTGTTTAAACCTTCCTGCAGAGATCTTACTGGAACTTGGATTATACCACATGTCCAATACATAATGTTCAGCACAATATCAATTAAAGAATAATTTAAATCACTGGCAGTCATAAGTTGTGTATGGATGACCATATTTTAGGACAACAGAAAATGATGCAGAAAATGAATTATTGATGTGAAAAGCATTCCATTTGCCTGGAAAAATGATAAACCATCAAGATAACCAAAATTTATTGAAATTACCATAGTACCTGTAAATTTGGTACATTTTATTTTACTTTTGGGGGGTGGAGGACAATAAATAAATACAGGTAAGAAATTAAATTAGTTTTTGCTAATTTTTAAATAAAATTTATTTGCAAAATCTTAATGAAAAGTTCTGTCTACAAAAAATTAAAGGAAAAATAAATTATATTTATGTACTGATGGTGTATGAAAATGAGGACAAAAATGGTTCTTGGCATACTTCAATACAGACAATATGGTTCTTGACAGACATCAAAATGTTGCACCGTTCCTAAATATTCTATGGATCATATCTCAACTATGCCTGGGCTATTGCCAGAAACTTTGACCCCTACAGAAAACTACACTAAAACTTGATTATCTGGCCTTTCTGTCATAAAACTTTACTCCAAATCTAATTTTAAACAAAAGTTCCTCAAAGGGCCTGACACTCTACGGGTCAAAAAGAATTTCCAACAATAAAAAATAAGAATGTTTCTTCTTTTTAACAGTGGAGTGTTAAAACCATCTCTACTATTTTTAAGCGATAACAAGATTTTTAAGATGGCTGTCATGGCCACCATATTGGATGTAAGATTGGCACAATTTTCATTTACGACCAACTAGACATCATAAGAGGTCTTTTGGTGAAAACCCCATGTCATTATGACCATCCATTCAGGAGGAGTAGCGATAGCAAGATTTTCAAGATGGCCATCGTTCAGGAGTAGTAGTGATAATACGATTTTTAAGATGGTCACTATGGCGGCCATATTGGATGTCCATATGGCGCCATTTTCATTTAAGACCAAGTAGACCTTGGGATGAATGTGTGTGTAAAGTTTCGTGGCATTCCTCAAGTAGTTTAGGAGGAGTAACAATAACAAACTTGTGCTAATGGATGGACAGATGATAGAAGATGGACAACAGGCCATTCCATAAGCCCTTGTGGTCTATGAAAAGTAGGGCTTAAAATTCTGACCAATCTAAAGGTGCATTTCTCCATTTCGAAGGTTTCCAACTTTGGAGCAACGTTTGTTACTGTAAATAATGAGTATAGTTTTATGACAGTGTGGACTGGACTCATCATGATAATTTGTTTTCTGGGTAAATGATAATTTATACAGAATAAACTGTGTATCCAGGTGACACTTGGTTGGTTCATATGATCAAAATGTCCAGAGAAGTGGCCTCCATATGATTGACATTTTACTGTACAAATGCAGTTATATCTGTCAAGTGATACACAATTTTGCAAAAAATTATATAAAGCAAATGAAATAAGCAAGAAAAAGCTATCACATTTCATGGCATGGTAAGTATTCACAGATATCAGGAACTCACATGCAAACTGGACTCTTAAATAAAAAAAATGTAAGCCAATTCATCAAGTACACAATATCATAAATTGTATGCAACTATAGTGAACTATAAAGAAAATTTGATTAAATTCTTGTTAGAATAACAGTTTCATCACTTTTTTGCATAAATTCTGATCAAAAATATCAAAATGAGAAAGCTATTTTTTTTATATGGAGACAACCTGTATGAGAAGTTGCTCTGGGAGTCCAATTTATCCGACAGAGTTCATAAATAATTTCATCAGTGTGTATGACAACAGTATCTACAGAGCTATAGTACAAAGCAGGATCAGGAAAAAAAGCAAAAGAAAAAAAAAGGTGGAAGCAGTAAAGTGCTCAAAACCACATTGCACAACAAGTGAAAATAGTTGGTTGATTGTTGGTTGCTTGGTTTTTAATGGCAGTTTCATCACTTTATTTTCTCTATATCAAGCTAAGAAAATGGGAGCTAGATGCCTTTCCGAAGGACACATCAAGGCAGCTGACCTGGGCTGGCATTGGCAGATACTTAACCTGCAACCCTTGGATTATGGGTCTGACGCTCAATGAAATGAGCTACCATGACTCCCAAGGTGAGAATTAAGCTGCAACATTTACATGTGTAAACATCTTAGTTTAGTTTACTGCCTGTAAACGTTTACAAAACCAGTAACCATGTAAACAAACATGCACATGGCTGTCAGTCATGCAGTAACTACCAGCTCCAATTAAATCATATATTTCCACATCTCTGCTTAATTGGACTGTTTTGTAGGCTTCTTTTTTTCTTAAAGTATGTATGATTTCCACATAGAATGTGGCATCACTTGGAATTAGCCAAAGTTGAAGAGAATTGTTTTTACTGCACAATCCACATCAGGTTGATAACTGACAATGCCTACAAAAAATTCCTTGAATTACATTATTTACCTTCTAAATACTCTTTGTTCGCAGGACCTTTGGTGTGTAACATTTTATTTTAAAGAAACATCGTTTCAAGTTTATATGCCACTGCACAATTCAATAGTCATTGATGATACTACAAAAGCATAATGTGTGCATGTCCAGGAAGTACTTCCAGTTGTATTATCCATTTTTTTATCATGTACATATATGTAACAGTAGGATACAATATTACAATGATCCTAAGGATGTTGTACCTAATTTGTCAGATATACTGCAATTCACCAAAGACATCTTACAAAATGAACTGGTCATAATAATAGGTATAAGATATATAGCATATAAACAGTTGTCAGATGTACATTAAGCCTCACTAGTAGATTGGGAGAAAGGTAAAGTTTGGAATCGTTTAGACTAAACTGCAAAGTCACAGTTATTGTATATCCTATACACATTTACAAATCTTAGTAAACATTGCAACCTTAGGTGAGAATAGAATATACAGAGTTGGAAATAGGGCAGACAGAGCCCTATTAGCACTTTTTGTTTCAGTGAGAGTTATTTTCCTTTATCATCCATTGCTAAGGTTGCCTTAGAAGATCACTATTAAGAAAACAGTTTTTAGCTTACTGTTTGAAATCAAGTGATGAAATGGATTCCCTACCATTACATAAAGTACAGCTTTCTTTTCTTGATATCAAAATGGTCCCAAATACTATTTTTTTTTTTTTACTTCTTTCCACCAAAATAATTTTTAAAATAGTGATGATGGTCCAAAATATGGTTAACAGCTGATACAAATATAAGATCTCTCTCAAAAAAATGGTGACTATCTTTAAACCATTAATAAACCATTCTGCTGCCAAAGAACATCGAGCAAGACTAGGTTATCTATTTGGGCCGGAAGGCAAATCAATTACATTTAATGAAGATTGTGTAAACTACTAAGTTTCTAATTTAAAGCAACCCACACAGACAACTTCTACAAAGCATACTGAATAAACAAGAACTGTGAAGTTAAAAATGTCAGCTGCAGAAACCATCACACAAGTATATGCACAAAATGTGAAAGTTCTTCAGTAGAAAATCACCCACAACCAAGTTCTCTCTCATTGTGTAATGATAAGAGTAATTGCCCATGTGCAACTAAAACTAATGATATTAAAATTTTTCTGACATTTCTAATTACGAGATTTAAAAATCTTAATAGACACATACATCTTATTTACAAAACTTGTACCTATGTTCATAATACACATTATCTACAGACTTGTGGTATGCATAAAAACCTTTTTATGGGTAAATGATATAAAAATGCCATGTCACACTTTCTTTTGTGATATACATTATTTAGTCCCTGCTAAAAGACTTGAATACATAACTTACTCTAATTCAATGCAGCACAAAATATAGATGAGTGATCAACCTTTGATAGGGAACTGTTGTTCCACCAAGACATATCAACAAAATAAGAAACCCTTCAAAGGCAATATGGTCTGACTGCAAATCAAGAATACTGTAAATTTATTTTTATTCATGGGGAACCAATCTTTGTAGATTGATTGGTCCTTGGAACCATGGATTGACACATCTAAAATACCAACTTGTGTGACTCTACAAGCAATAGTGTGTAAAAAAATGACATAAAATGCAAACTCTAATATAAAGAAAGTGAGCTCAATGCAAAGGTACTGATCCATGGAATAAAGACCACAATGACCTAGTTTTTACTTAATGATGTAGTGCCCTTCATGATAAATGCAAAGGTTAGCACAAAAAGACCAAGAAATAAACCTCAGTGATTTAACTTTCACTCAAATGTGTAGTACATCACATGATGCATCTAAATACCTACTTGTGTGAACTGACAAGCAAGTCTGAAAATATAACCTAAATTAAAAACCTAACCAAGAGAAACTAAGCTTAATGCAACAGTAAGCACAAAACACTGAACCATGAAATAGAGTTCACAGTGACCTTGGTTTTACTTATGACTGTAGTACTCCTTATGATAGAATTATATACAAAATTATGTGATTTCATTAGGCAACAGTGCCCAAGAAAATTATTTAAATACAAAGGCCGACACAAATCACTAGACTGAAATATGGATCAAGATGACCCAATTTTAAGTTAGTTGTAGTACTCTTCACAACACATCTAAAAACCAACTTATGTGACTCTATGAGCAACAGTTTCTGATAAAATGACCTAAATGCAAACCCTAACCTTGAGAAAATCAGCTCAGTGCAAATATAAGCAGATCACTGAACCCTGAAATATTGGTAACAGTGACCTAGTTTATACTCATTGTTGTAGTACTCCTGATGATACATTTAAATACCAAGTCGCAGTGTCTAAGAAAATGACCTAAAAATAAACCCTTACTTCAGTGTTGGCAGCAATGTGCACTCACACTCACACCCAGGTACATGAAGGTCATGTGTGGTTATTTTCTATAGGTGCTTATCAACTGCGAAATGCATCACAATACAACTATTTGTAAATTAGGATATTTAGGTTTATCCACCAAATTTTACAGCACATTACATAAAGATGATTAATCTGAAAAAGAAAAAATAGCAAAAAGAAAGGCAGTTACAACACTTGATACAGTAACTGTAAATAGCAGAGCTTATCAATTAGTTAGGATATAATAGTCTTCAGAAGAAGCAAATTTTACATCTTAGACATCAAATGTCTTATTCACACTGATAGGCGATTTTTCTTTTGCTACAGAAAACAAGGTCCATGCTGGGGAGTGATTCAAAAGAAACAGTCATGCCAGAGATTGTCATTCTGCATAAATACACAGAGAAAGCAAGCTGACTTTGAAAGCTTTTGTGTTCTGAGTACAATATAATGTCTTGTGTATCTTTTCTGTTTAAAGGGCAGTATAACACAGCTTAAACAAAGCTGTGGTTTTGTGGGTTTAACGCCATTTTTCAGCACATGATAGGCTATACCTGGCGACCAGTATAGCTGGTGGAGGAAGAACCCAGGAAAAGCCCAGAAGAACCACCAACCCACAGGAAACTACTAGCAAGCTTTCTCATTTACCTATGTTGGCCAAGTCTGAGACTCGAACCCATGCGGACAGTGGTGAATGTCAATGTTCTGTAAAGACGAGCGCCTTAGACCACTCGGCCACCCAGGGCCTTGCTTAAACAAAGCATTATTATTCTATTTATAAACTGGTCAATGTAATGATTATTTAGATATGCAATTATATTTCAATCTATAAGATTCCCACCAAATAATTCAGACACAAAAAATTAAGTAGTGAAATTCCACGCATTTGTAGCCTATTTAAGAGGAAATGACTACTGTGGAGTATTATAGGCTGATTGTTAGTTAAGATAAACATGTTTATTTCATATTTCATCCTGTAAAAGTAGGCATTACTTCTACCTTAATATCTGTGACCTGTTTTCAATAATAACCTATTTCAAGTTACCACCTTTGCAAAAACAAAATCATACTTCAAAATTGTACTGAATCAAACTAAGAAAATGTCAATATCTTCATAAAGTTTGACGAATAATTCCATACTTTTCATATCATCTGGCTCCAAGGTTTAGCAAAAGAAGCATTTCAAGGGAATAATTTGAACATTCTATGTTTTGAACTCACTGCACTAACTTCTTATTTTCACACCACGTTGCCCTAATCTGGCAGGGGAGATAAGTCATTTCACCCTGAAATTTGTATCTGTATGCAAGCACTTTCTATGCATATTTTACAGTATCTATGAAAACAGTCTGGGACTATAAACTTGTCAAACAAAAAAAAATGACAAAAAAGCCTCAATGTATTGAATTATATCCATGATTTCTGTGTTAAAATCCATTTCATCTTTCAGTAGTGTTATTCATATTTATGAAAATCAATGTCATTCTACAAAAGGACTTGATGTATAGTCTTGCATCAGAAGGCAAAAACAACTGATGAGATAACTACATAAAGTAAACAATGGAAAATGTTCTTACTTTCAAAAGACTTAAAAAGACTGTAACATTAACTTGGAACTAGAAAAAAAATGACAGTTTGAAAATCAACAACTTGCTGGATTGAATTCTTTACTATGTGTAAAATATGTAAAGTGTGCACAGATGAGTCGATCTGTTCTACAAGGTCCTGAGTCTTTTTTACGTGATGGAATTAAACTCATTCCAAATAGAAAAAGTTCCATCTTTATGTGACTGGCAGTAGTCATCCTGAACAAACTTTGTTACTGGCACTTTTCTATCAGATTACAACTAAAAAAGATATTGTCAAAAATGTGCAAAAATGTACTTGAACTGATTTTAAAAATGTACACTTTAATAACATTTTGGTGAATTCTCTTTTATTCCCAATCTATCATTTTTCATAGTATTACCTTAAAAGTCCTTAATATTGCCATACAACTACCTACAAGTTCCCAAAAGACAAAATATTAACAAACAAATTGTTTGAGTCAATTATAATGGTAAATAGTTGCACCATGTGTATGCAAGAAATCACTTCTGAGTTGACATGTGAAATTCTTAAAGTACCTATATACCCAATACCCACCCCTCCACAAAGGATGGTTTGGTTTTGTGGGTTTAACACCATTTTTCAGCACATGATAGGTTATACATGACAGCCAGTATATTGATGGAGGAAGAACACAGAAGACCCCAAGAAGAACCACTGACCCTAGTAAGCTACTGGCAAGCTTTCTCACATACCCACTTTATACTGCATTGGCCTCTTGCACATAAAAGTTGTCAATGTTGATGCATACACAGCTCAAAGTTTTCTCTATTAAAAGAATCAACACAGAGTTGAATGGACAACACTTATATTAATACAATGAAGAGTAACTAACCCATTACAGTATACAAAAGGTTAATACAAAGTTCTCTCTACAAAAAATTAAAGGAAAAATAAATTATATTTATGTCCTGACCAGCCGTTTACTTCATCATTTACTGTAAAGGAACCTCAATCCACCCAATACCCACCCCTCCATGAGGACAGCAGGACCAGCTGTTTACTTCATCATTTATCGTAAAGGAACCTCAATCTACCGAATACCCACCCCTCCACATGGAAAGCAGGACCAGCTGTTTACTTCTTCATTTACTGTAAAGGAACCTCAATCCACCCAATACCCACCCCTCCACATGGAAATCAGGACCAGCTGTTTACTTCTTCATTTACTGTAAAGGAACCTCAATCCACCCAATACCCACCCCTCCACATTGAAAGCAGGACCAGCTGTTTACTTCTTCATTTACTGTAAAGGAACCTCAATCCACCCAATACCCACCCTTCCACATGGAAAGCAGGACCAGCTGTTTACTTCATCATTTATTGTCAAGGAACCTCAAATACTGTATTTGCCTCTTGCACATAAAAGTTGTCAATCTTGATGCATACACAGCTCAAAATTTACTGTCAACAGATCATCACAGAGTTGAATGGACAACATTTATATTAATACAATGAAGAGTAACTACGGTAACCCATTACAGTACACAAAAGGTTAATTGCAAGATTTTTTCTGTAACTGAAGAAAAAAATACAGTGTTGAAAAAGTTAAGCAGAACATGTACTTAAAGTTTATGTTTTATGAAAGACATGCTTGGTCCAACTAGAAATGTGTCAGTATACATATATTTCAAGGCCATGCAGGAAACAGACCAAACTATTTGCCCTGAGCTGTTGTGGACAGACTGGTTGCCCATGGTAATGAGGCACAAATAGTTTAGCCAGTTTCCTACATAGCCATAAAATTAATGTTTTATTACCTAATTTTATTGGTTAAGCTCTTCATTTCAGACATAGTTAGTCAATGTCATCTGTTTGGAAACATATCTATTTCATTGCAGCGCTTGTGATCTGGCTCATTAATTTCAGAAGTAGTTCTAAATGCCTATCACATGCATGTTACCACACAGGGCAACAGTTTTTAGGTCATTTTCCATCATGTGCCACTATTGCCCATGGATATGTTTAAAAGAAACAGATCAAACATACTGGTAATAAGACATAAACAGTTCACTGAAAATAAAAAAGCACTTAAGTAAGAAAGAAATCCTACAGATCTGCAAGCTTTACTTTCTTGCCTCCATCTGATTATCTGTTTCAGTTTCTTCAGTTTCTGTTTCATGGTTTGATGGTGTCATTATATGTTAAGGTGTTCTTCAATGACATGATGTTTAACACCACTCCTAGGTCTGCACTAAAAGCAAGTTAAGATGCACTTGAATGACATTATGTTTAACACCACTCCTAGGTCTGCACTTCAATGACTTGATATTTAACACCTCTCCTAGGTCTGCACTAAAAGCAAGTTAATGATGTTAAAGAATACAAACAGAATAATTTTTTCTTTTCTCTTCTGAGAACAAATGGGTGACAAAAATAATCAATGCCAGACACTGGCACTGACAGCAGAAAATCCCAGTCACAGAGCTACAGAAGATGAAAAATGTGACTCTTTGACTGGAATTTTCTTGTCTCGGTGCAAAGTCATGCACAGATTCTATTAATCTGTGCACTGTTGTGGCTAATGCATACTGGTTATGTACAAATAGCTGGCAAATTAAATAGTGCTGTCAACCATAAGATCCTGTTTTTCAGAATTAGTAAATAATGCGTATTTCAAGAGTGTTCCTTGACACGGTTAAACTAAGCACATAATCCTTTTCAAATTGATTGGCTTCCAGTAGAAGAATTAACTGCCAAGATATGGTGGTGGTAGATCATTGTGTGGAGGTGGTGCTGAAAAGAAAAGAAAGATTTTTTTAAAAAATATATAAACAACAGTTCCACAGAACACTATGGCTCCCCTTTTTCAGCCTCAGTCTGCAACTCTTCTATTGATTACTACAAGGTATGTTACAGGTTTGCACAAACACATGTACAGTCAAACCTGTCCTAATGGTCACTTTTACTCAGTAGTCACCTTTTCACAATGGCCATTCTAAGTTTCCCCCAGCAAATTTCCTATATAAATGTCCTGTAATGGTCACCTTTCTGCGGTCAGCGGCCAGGTGTTTCCTAACCAAACAATGGTTTATCCCTACCTTAAGCGGTCACTGGAGCATACCTACATTGATCATTCAGTCTATGCAAACTGAATTTTTGCTTCATGAGGAAGGCATTGTTTAGATAAAGGAATATCATGTGCATGGATGTGCAAACATTTCTTACTTTGCTTGTACTTGTAGCTCCAGTCACACTGACAGTGTAATTCAAAGGTGTCAATATGTCAAATTCAAAAGCAAGGCAGTTTTTATCATTAGGATAGAGTGTTGAAGCAATTTGTTTGCTGGATGGTGGGAAAAGTAGTCGTGTTATAACAGCAGAAATGAAAGTCACTTTTTGTGCCAGTGTGACAGGTATAGTTAGATATCTTTATCTATTTGCCTGTGAATTAAAGCTATATCTGAAGAAAAAAGTTTGTCTTTGAGAAGAGATACGAGTTACATCCCTTGTCATTAGGGTCAGGGGTCATTCTGTATTCAAAATAGTATCTGTAAAAGCAGGTGAAGTTTTGGTTCATGCATCACAAAGAATAGCCATATATGGCTTCTTTTGATTTTCTGTTCATCACAGGCTTCTCACATAAGCCAGCTGTCTTTTGAACTTGGGGAGTTGAGCAACTGACTAATCCAGATATTGTTTTTATTGTGTGAACAAACTAAGATCAGTGTATATTTTTAAGTCAGTGATGATTTCATTTATAGAATGGATTAAAGTGAGCAGGATACAGTTATCTTGCGTGGAACATAAATTTGGGAGAGAACAACATATATCCATTATTATGATTTTGTTGTACAGTGCTCATAAAACAATCTTGATAATGTAATAATAATAATAATAATAATAATAATAATAATAATAATAATAATAATAATAGTAATGATAATGATATTTGGTGCATGGTATTTGTTCAAAAACCAAGTTTAAAAGGTGAACCTGTGTACAGCAGTCACCTGTGTGCAACATACAGTTTTGCATTTTCCCATGAGTGGCCACTAGTGACAGGTTTGACCATATTTTGAAAAAAGCTTGCCACTGATGCTGCCATATATTTCTCAAATAAAAGGTGATACAGTAAATTAAACTGATGAGCAGTTAATTCTATTAGATGAAAATTCAAACAATCTACCACATAATATATATCACTTAACAATTATATAATATATATCACTTAACAATTATATAAAAGCTAACACAGCCATTTTACAAATCTTATTAAAACTATTTGAACAGAATGATTCAATACATTGACACAGGATCTTTTTCAATGTTCTTTAGGCATTAATATTCAATTTAAAAATAGTGGCAACATAACTGTTCATAATCTGGTAACTAGAGCTCCAAGTGAGTCTGATATTGCATTCCTCTAGCATATACTTACATCTGATTCTGGTCCATTTGAATCAGACAATGGTTTATATCAAACAAGAAGACAGCATCATTAATATCCCCTGCCCACCTTCCAATGTCTTTACAGAGACAAAATGATTTGTCAAAGTGTGTGTGTGTGTGTGTGCATGTGTGTGTGCGTGTGTGTGTGCTTCTTTAATTTGGTTCAATGCATTATTGATATTATTAGCTTATTTTCCTCCAGAAACAAAAGTGTGCATGATGGATGGATGGATAGAAAAAATACCTCAAAGATACTACAGTTGCCAAATTCTCAATAGTGAAAGGCACATCTAGATTACAAATCTGATGTATATAACTGGCGTCATAAATGTCAAAGGGATATATTCTGCAATTTTGGACTTTTGCTCCAGAAATGAAAGTTTGAAATGATGGATGGATGGATGGGTGGACAGACCAAAGGAAAAACTGAAACTTAAGAATTTCAAATATCAAAAGGCTCATATAGACCATTAGTCTAATACATTTATCAGGTTTCACAGAGATATCTTGGAACAATTTTTTAGTTTGCTCTGAAAACAAAAGTATGAATGATGGATGGATGAATAAACAGATATAAATGTTAAAAATATTGTGAACAGCAAAACGCAAATCTGGACCAAGAGTTCAATATGTGTACCAAGTTTAATGGAGATATCTTCAACTGTTTTGGAGTCATGGTCTGGAAATGACAAGCATGATAGACGGAGAGATTGACAGTGGTCTGGAAATGAAAAGCATGATAGACGGAGAGATTGACAGTGGTCTGGAAATGAAAAGCATGATAGACGGAGAGATTGACAGTGGTCTGGAAATGAAAAGCATGATAGACGGAGAGATTGACAGTGGTCTGGAAATGAAAAGCATGATAGACGGAGAGATTGACAGACATAAAGAATCCATTTCTATATCCATCACGAACTTTGTTGGCTGTTGGGCTGCTGTGGGGGATAATAAACCTTGGTATATACCATAATTCTCCCATGATAATTGATGCTAGAGCATAAACCCACCCATCCACCCACCCTTTAACAAAGGTTTGTGCAGTTTTTGATCTATGAAAGCTTTTTCAAAAGATAAGCCCATCCCTCATGTTAGAAAGATGCACCACTTAAGAGGACAAGATTTCCATTTGTTATTAGTGTAACCTTTATATATTCTAAAATTATCTTTAAACCTATTTCAAGATACAGCATGACTACCATGCTGATCACATTTGTTATCTTTGACTCTTACCTATTTGTGAAGATACTGATTTACAGAAGAGGGTTAAAGCATGCTGACCATGATATTAGAGGACAGTAGCTCCTCTGAGTAACTGTTAAATTGCAAACAATGCAGCAAACGGAATAGCATCAAAAACAGTCATTACCTGTTGGGTCTACTTTTTTGCTAAACTGATCTGGCACTTGCATCTCTGTGGGCATGGGTGGGTATACCATAAACCCTTGCTGCTGAGGTGGATACCCTGGGTAGCTGGTAGGGGGTGGCTGGGACCCTAAGGGATAGTTGCCTGGTGTTGTCTTAGGACCATAACCTGGTTGCTGGGTGGCGTAGCCAGTCTGAGCTGGTGAGATGGGTGTATGCACTACAGTCATTGGCACTGCAAGTTGTGGTTGCCGGTAGACATTACCCCTAGACCCACGACGCTGGCAACAGCAGCATATGATGATAATTACAATAACAACACCAATAACTATGACACCAACAACAATTCCAATTATAACTCCAATAGCTATAACAGCTTTATTTGCAATTTCGATGAATTCTACGTCCTCTCCATCTGAAAGTGGAATTAAAATATTATATTAAAAGATATCCATAAATGCACATTTCTTACTACAAGATGTCATCTGTTGGGTGCAAGCACAATAAAACCTCCTAAACCACAGTTCATTCTTGATGATTTTGTTAATATTTCTTACAAGATTCCTTTCTTATTAAAGTTGCATCCCTCAGTCCCTTTCCATCAATAAGATTTAAGCTGATTCACAATTCTACTTTCAATTTTATACATTTTATTTTTTATTTAAGGTTTATATACAATCTAGCAAACTAATTATTAAAATAGGTAGTAAATGAAAAATGAATAAATTACTTTCAAAAAATTAAAATTGACATGAGTCCCCATGCAAATCATGCTTATCAATTATACTGTATTGTCTGTCATTTTGTGCATACTTTATCTTATTAATTTTTTCTGAAGTACAAATAGTTTAATTAAAAATAATAATATTCTAAAGTACCTAAAATCTGCACATATTTTAAAGGAAAACATTTTTTTTACACAAAAGTGCAAAAAACTGATAGCGAATGAATAACTAGTGTAGGAAAAAGTAGAGTGTATGAAAAATAACAGACTATATGGTACTGTGGCTTACAAGTCAAGTCAAACTGCAAACAACATGCACCCTGATCTGCCATAGCATAATGTGTTGGCATATCAGGGTATTTGTTGTTTGTTCTACTAATTACTCCTAACAAAATGCATAGACCCAGATCTGCCATTGCAATATGCAACAACAGATCTGGGTATATGTAGCTTGCAGTTGGATCTGACTTATAAGCAAGTATAGACTGTAATAACACACACAACTTTCCCAGTTCACTGAATAATTTGTATCATCTTAGATATAGAATATATATAGCATATTTTTCAAATGTTTTCGCATGTCTCACATTAGGGTTGACTGTTAGCCACAATGTTATAAATGGTCAGCAACATATACTGAAACAAATTATTTCAAAGTAAAAACAAACACCCATAGCTTTCTTATCCAACTTTTTGCCAACCAGTCAATATTGGTGCATATTTATTAACATAAAATTGTGTAATTATCAACAGTTTACAAGTAAAGGTCAAAGGTCAATGTCATTTGGGTGAAGACTAAATTTCTTTTTGATGCAGTAGGGTTGCAGGTTGATAAAGTACTGTCAACCTCTTCATAATAGATTCAATTACAGTGAAACCCTGCTACACATGCTTCGCTATAAGACAATTTATGGCATGGCTCCCAAAATTGTACAATAATTTCATAAGTTTCCTGAAGTACTACAAAGCTTTAGTGCTAAAATAAACAAGAGCTTGATTTAATCATTTGGCAAGATGTGTTGTAAGAAAAAAAATATCACTGCTTCTTGCTTATTTCTGAAAGATGTTAGCTCTTTAAAAAGAGTAGGTTTGGTTACTGCCACATACATGGACTTTGCCACCACCCATCCCCCATCTTAGTCCGTTTTTATTTTCTAGCCAGAAATGCAGACAGCAGCTTCAAATCACTCTAATGTATGCAGGCCAGATGTCACTGTAATGCTAACACTGGCTGGAACAGAATAATTTATGTTGTGGGAGTGGAGGGATTTGCTATTACAATAAAATGTACTACTCCCTGTTTTTGCTCTGCAGTGATGCATAGTCATAGTTATAAACAAAAGGTTCAATGAATACTGGGTTTATTTTATATATTTTTTCCTGTGTCTTTCAGAGAATAACTCAATTGTTTTTATGCAGACCACTCTTTAACCATGTAATCAAACTGTATTCTCCCAAACTGGATTCAGGCAGTTATACACACTTGTTGAACTGTTCATCTCAAGTACATTACAAGGTCAATACCCTTGACCTCATGTATGAACTTCAGTTAAAGTATTTTTAAAGCCCAACTACAAGTTTATAGAAACTCCCTATGTCTTATTTAAGCATTTTATTGTTGATCAAAAATCAGACCCTTTGGACATGTCAAGTAAATATGAATGTTTTGGAAAAAAATAGTGTTTCATAAGTTAGTGTGAGTGTATTAACAAGAACTTAGTATTTGGATTTGAATGGAATATAGCACAAATATTCAAGAAATTATGTTTCTTTGAGCAAATTTTTGATGGAATTACTATTATGAATACAAAGAGATTGGCTGGTGAGTACAAATACTCTAACTGTTTACACTTCACTTGCCAATTTTCTTATACATGTATATGTATTTACCAATTAATGTTTTCCTGTCCAAAAATAAATATTAAATATGAAATAACTGTTTTAAGTATTTCTTGTTGAATCTGCATTAAGTTGGTAACTGTGTCAATGAAGTCCATAGTTTTTCTCCCCCAATCATAAATAGCCAAGAGGATACACGTGCATTATTTTCTTCAGTTAACTGACTTGGTTGGACAGTGCAAAATATGGTACATAGCACAATGGCACTTTGTGGAACAAGGCTATTGTGTTATAGTGGGCTTTCACTGTATTAAATGACTGAAAGGTGCTTAATGACACATACACACATGCAATACTATTCAATGACTGAAAGGTGCTTAATGACACATACACACATGCAATACTATTCAATGACTGAAAGGTGCTTAATGACACATACACACATACAATACTATTCAATGACTGAAAGGTGCTTAATGACACATACACACATGCAATACTATTCAATGACTGAAAGGTGCTTAATGACACATACACACATACAATACTATTCAATGACTGAAAGGTGCTTAATGACACATACACACATGCAATACTATTCAATGACTGAAAGGTGCTTAATGACACATACACACATGCAATACTATTCAATGACTGAAAGGTGCTTAATGACACATACACACATGCAATACTATTTAATGACTGAAAGGTGCTTAATGACACATACACACATGCAATACTATTCAATGACTGAAAGGTGCTTAATGACACATACACACATGCAATACTATTTAGTGTAGAGGCAACTGGAGTAAACTGCCTTGCCCAGAGACACCAACTCAGGCAATCTAAGGCAGGAATTGAATCTACAACCAACAGCAACTCCAATATGCTAATGAAAATGCCAGTATATCGTCATAGAATCCTTCATATGCATCTGTGTAGGAAAATTCCACCTGAGGGTCTGAATTTTGCATCAGACATGAGACTTTTTTGTGTCTGATGCAATATTTGGATCCCTCAGGTGGAATTTTCCTATCCAACACTTAAGCATAATGAAGGATTCTTTTTCTCACATTTGTGAACAAAAAATGAGGTCAAAGTCAAAATGGTGTATTGTGAATACTGATATAACTTTCAAACAGCAAAACATCCATTGAAAATTTCCTTACCTTCAGATAGAGAGTAAAATGAAGGATTTTTGGAATAAAATGATTCTAATAATTTAATTCTTACCTATCACTATGGGAGGGGGGAATAAACTAATTCTAATAATTTAATTCTTACCTATCACTAGGGGAGGGGGGAATAAACTAATTCTAATAATTTAATTCTTACCTATCACTATGGGAGGGGGGAATAAACTAATTCTAATAATTTAATTCTTACCTATCACTATGGGCTGGGGGAATAAACTAATTCTAATAATTTAATTCTTACCTATCACTATGGGCTGGGAGAATAAACTAATTCTAATAATTTAATTCTTACCTATCACTATGGGAGGGGGGAATAAACTAATTCTAATAATTCAATACTTACCTATCACTAGGGGAGGGGGGAATAAACTAATTATAATAATTCAATACTTACCTTTCACTATGGGCTGGGAGAATAAACTAATTCTAATAATTTATTTCTTACCTATCACTATGGGAGGGGGGAATAAACTAATTCTAATAATTTAATTCTTACCTATCACTAGGGGAGGGGGGAATAAACTAATTCTAATAATTTAATTCTTACCTATCACTATGGGAGGGGGGAATAAACTAATTCTAATAATTTAATTCTTACCTATCACTATGGGAGGGGGGAATAAACTAATTCTAATAATTTAATTCTTACCTATCACTAGGGGAGGGGGGAATAAACTAATTCTAATAATTTAATTCTTACCTATCACTATGGGAGAGGGGAATAAACTAATTCTAATAATTCAATACTAACCGATCACTAGGGGAGGGGGGAATAAACTAATTCTAATAATTTAATACTTACCTATCACTATGGGAGGGGGGAATAAATTAATTCTAATAATTTAATTCTTACCTATCACTAGGGGAGGGGGGAATAAACTAATTATAATAATTCAATACTTACCTATCACTATGGGCTGGGAGAATAAACTAATTCTAATAATTTAATTCTTACCTATCACTATGGGAGGGGGGAATAAACTAATTATAATAATTCAATACTTACCTATCACTATGGGAGGGGGGAATAAACTAATTCTAATAATTTAATTCTTACCTTTCACTAGGGGAGGGGAGAATAAACTAATTCTAATAATTTAATTCTTACCTATCACTATGGGAGGGGGGAATAAACTAATTCTAATAATTTAATTCTTACCTATCACTATGGGAGGGGGGAATAAACTAATTCTAATAATTTAATACTTACCTATCACTATGGGAGGGTGGAATAAACTAATTCTAATAATTTAATTCTTACCTATCACTATGGGAGGGGGGAATAAACTAATTCTAATAATTTAATTCTTACCTATCACTAGGGGAGGGGGGAATAAACTAATTATAATAATTCAATACTTACCTATCACTATGGGAGGGTGGAATAAACTAATTCTAATAATTTAATTCTTACCTATCACTATGGGCTGGGAGAATAAACTAATTCTAATAATTTAATTCTTACCGATCACTATGGGAGGGGGGAATAAACTAATTCTAATAATTTAATTCTTACCTATCACTAGGGGAGGGGGGAATAAACTAATTCTAATAATTTAATTCTTACCTATCACTATGGGCTGGGAGAATAAACTAATTCTAATAATTTAATTCTTACCTATCACTATGGGAGGGGGGAATAAACTAATTATAATAATTTAATTCTTACCTATCACTATGGGAGGGGGGAATAAACTAATTCTAATAATTTAATTCTTACCTATCACTAGGGGAGGGGGGAATAAACTAATTCTAATAATTTAATTCTTACCTATCACTATGGGAGGGGGGGAATAAACTAATTCTAATAATTTAATTCTTACCTATCACTATGGGAGGGGGGAATAAACTAATTCTAATAATTTAATTCTTACCTATCACTATGGGAGGGGGGAATAAACTAATTCTAATAATTTAATTCTTACCTATCACTATGGGAGGGGGGAATAAACTAATTCTAATAATTTAATTCTTACCTATCACTATGGGAGGGGGGAATAAACTAATTCTAATAATTTAATTCTTACCTATCACTATGGGCTGGGAGAATAAACTAATTCTAATAATTTAATTCTTACCTATCACTATGGGAGGGGGGAATAAACTAATTATAATAATTTAATTCTTACCTATCACTATGGGAGGGGGGAATAAACTAATTCTAATAATTTAATTCTTACCTATCACTATGGGCTGGGAGAATAAACTAATTCTAATAATTTAATTCTTACCTATCACTATGGGAGGGGGGAATAAACTAATTCTAATAATTTAATACTTACCTATCACTATGGGCTTGGAGAATAAACTAATTCTAATAATTTAATTCTTACCTATCACTATGGGAGGGGGGAATAAACTAATTATAATAATTCAATACTTACCTATCACTAGGGGAGGGGGGAATAAACTAATTCTAATAATTCAATACTAACCGATCACTAGGGGAGGGGGGAATAAACTAATTCTAATAATTTAATACTTACCTATCACTATGGGAGGGGGGAATAAATGAATTCTAATAATTTAATTCTTACCTATCACTATGGGAGGGGGGAATAAACTAATTCTAATAATTCAATACTTACCTTTCACTATGGGAGGGGGGAATAAACTAATTATAATAATTCAATAGTTACCTTTCACTATTTGCTGGGAGAATAAACTAATTCTAATAATTTAATTCTTACCTATCACTAGGGGAGGGGGGAATAAACTAATTATAATAATTTAATTCTTACCTATCACTATGGGAGGGGGGAATAAACTAATTCTAATAATTCAATACTAACCGATCACTAGGGGAGGGGGGAATAAACTAATTCTAATAATTTAATTCTTACCTATCACTAGGGGAGGGGGGAATAAACTAATTATAATAATTTAATTCTTACCTATCACTATGGGAGGGGGGAATAAACTAATTCTAATAATTTAATTCTTACCTATCACTAGGGGAGGGGGGAATAAACTAATTATAATAATTCAATACTTACCGATCACTAGGGGAGGGGGGGATAAACTAATTATAATAATTCAATACTTACCTTTCACTATGGGCTGGGAGAATAAACTAATTCTAATAATTTAATTCTTACCTATCACTAGGGGAGGGGGGAATAAACTAATTATAATAATTCAATACTTACCTATCACTATTGCCTTGCTTACGTCTTCTGGGACAAAACTACCCATGTCCAAGCTCATAATTCCATCCTCCTATTAGGTGGAAAATTCCAGAACATACAGAACACAGACCCTGTCAAACTCCCAGATCATAGGCCTATGTGGAATACCCTTCCTGTTTTACCTGAACCTAGACTACTCCTAGGACATCAGATTGGGTGGGAGGAGGGAATCTTGCAAGATGACAAATAAGTATTACATTATTAAAATTAGTTTTACCCCCCTACCCCCAAACTACATTTTAACAGCAGTAATACATACCTGTCAATATTGCCTTGCTGAATTTGCCAGTTCAGAGAGAGGCTGAAAGCCTCAAAAACTGGTATAAAATAGATATACTCACCCTTATGGTAAGAGTGTCCCTTACTCTAAGTTGGTAGCAGCTTGGGTCACCTTTTGTGTCGTAACTATTAGGCCCAAGGAAAAATTGCCTTTGTTCTAATGTTCCAAAGACCGAAGGTAAAAGAAACTGGTGTGTGACTGCCAAAACACAGCTCTTGTAACATTCTCTAATGATGAATGAATAAGACAGGCCCATGAAGTAGCAAAAGCTGCAACCTGATGGGCTTAAATTCTCTTGATAGTGAAGACAATCCACCTGGAAATGGTGGATGCCAAGATATCAGAGGGGCCCTTAAAAGGTAGAAAGAGACACTTCCAACCCTTTCTTCTCCCTTTTGAAGTGGCCAAGCAGAACCATAAAGCCCTAACTGGTCAGAGAAATCTATCTTGATCATCCCCAGCAACAATATGACTGAGACTGGGGATCTCAATAGGGAGTGGAGTTACCAAGGAAGGCTGGTATTTTGCCCCAAAAAAACCCAGGTTGACAAAGGAGAGAAATCAACTCATAATTACCACTCAATTGTAAACAACCTTTTTCTAGAAAAGGCATAAAGTTTGCTCCTTCTCCTCATGGATGACAAGGACAGCGGGAATACATTTTTAAGGGCTAAGGTTCTCAAAAGAAGCTTCACCCAATGGTTCATATGGTAGTTTTTACAAAGCCCACAAAATGCACAAGAGATTCCATCTAGGCAAAATACCAGTCTCTGAAGCTCAAAATAGGGTCTGAACCAATGGCCAGACCCTTAGAGAACTTAAACATGTTAGACACGGCTGCCATATATCCCTCAATAGCTGAGACCGAACATTCTCTCTTCAAACAGAAGGAGAAGAAATTCTGCCAATGCACTTAGGGAGGGATGGCTAGGATCAATGCGTTTCCTGCTGCACCAATCACAGAAGATTCTCCACTTTGCATTGTAGACCTTGGACATGGACCGTCTCTTAGCCTGGATGATGCAGTTGGCAATTATGCTCGAAAACCAGGCAGATTGATTGCTTTTGATGAGCCAACCATGAAGTTGGTGAATCTGAAGAGCCCCCGTGAGCCATGACAGTAGGTCCCTCTGAGGTAATGTCCTGGGTTGGTTAATGAACAGATCAAGTAGACTGCTGAACTACAACCATTGGGGCCACAGAGGGGCTATCAGAATGAGTTGGGCAGTGAAAGTCATGATTTTGTGGAGGACTTGCAGAATCATTCTGAAAGATGGGAAGGCATAAGTGAACTGACAAAACCACCTTAGAATGAAGGTGTCCTCTGCCCAGGCCCTCTGATCTGGGACTGAGGAAACATAAAAGAGGAGCCTGTTGTTTAGTCTCATCACAAACAAGTCCACCAAGGGTCTCCCATGCATTCTGAACAGGGACTCTACTACAGACTGGTGCAGAGACTATTCCGTAAGGACCACCTTGCCTCCGTTGGGCAGACTGTCCTAAAGAATATTTTCTTGACAGACACGGAGAGTAATCCCCTCGTAGACTGCCCAGTAAAGGAGGTTCCAAACCTCCACACAAAGAGAAGGAGCATGTGTACCCTTCTGTCGCCTATGGTACACTATGACCAACATGTTGTTGGAGAACATGACACAATGACTCCTTATTTGGTTGACACCCCCCTTTAGGGCTAGAAGTACAGATCTCATTTACAAATTGTTTATGTGAAGGGTAGCTTCTTTCCGGGTTCACATGCCATGAAGAACCACCCCTCCTGACCCCCAACACACATTGGTGTACCAATAGGAGTGGGGTTTGGGGGCATGCATTGAACTCAAGGAGTTACAGGTCACCAGGAGGGATAGGTATAGGAAAGCTGACAATGAAATCTTGGCTTGAAGCACCACCAAAAGAGCAAGGATTCTATCTATCCTGTCCAGTGGAAGACAAACTTGCCCAAGGCTGATGAGGAAGTTCATCCCTGCATAAATGAAATCTTGAGAATGGATGAGCTCCAATTTCTCTAGGTTCAGAATAAAAGTTTACTAGGTAAATGTGGACCAGCAGTGGAATAGATCTTGTAGGAGTACTGGAGGATATGGATCCCCACAGCCCTCTGGTGGGCAGCGACTACTCCCATCACCCTGGTCAATGCTATTGGAGTTGAGTGGAGGCTAGGCTATGGGAGTGGAGTGGAGGCTAGGCCTAACAGTAGGGCTTAAAATTGGAAAACCTCCCGATCCAAGCAAAACCAAAGGTATTTCCTGAGAAGAGAACAAATTGGGATGTGAAGGTATGTATCCTGAAGGTCGATGGAGACTGCCCAGTCGTCAAGCCTCATGGCATTTCTGACTGAGGTGATATCTCCATTCTGAATAGTTCCCTCTGAAGAAACTTGTTTTAAGGTGGAAAGATCAATCATAAGCTGAAAGTTTCTGCCTTTTTTGGAGACCAGGAAAATCTAGGAGTAGAAGGCAGCAGATTGATTATTTTCCACCCTCTTAACTATGTCTTTCTGCAGAAGGGTGTGCACCTCTTCCATTAATTGAACCAGTTTCGACTGGTAAAAAAGGATGGGGGTCCTTGAAAGAGGATGATGTTTCCAAAATGAAGCCGGTAGCCTTCCTTTAGTATAGAAAGGACCCACATATCTTCCGTGATGCCTGATCAAACCTACGATTCCAGGAAAAGGAATTCATAGCAAGAGATGGCACGAGTCCCTAAGGCCCCCTATCCTTCCTTAGGGAATGGGGAGAAGTCTGCATACTTCCTCCATTGGCCCTTCTCGCTGCCTTGCCTAGCTAAATACAGGTGAGAGAGAGGCTTGAAATGGAGTTGCTTCCTGGACAGTTGAGGCCACATCCTCTTAAAAAAACCTTGGAAGAAGGTGCTGAGGGACAGTCACAATAAGCACACAATGGGCCATGAGCAGCTGTGAAAGACAAATATTGTTGGTCCCTCAGATCCCGAGATGCCATGGGGTAGGGGTATCAACTCGATCCCTGTCCCCATATGGATGTTTGGACACCACTGACTGGTTACTGGTTCTCAAAGAACGGTGCCTGATGCCCGGTGTCAGACCAAAGTCCAGACAGATGACTCTGATCTGATGGAGGAACCTTCATCAGAACTTATAAAGTGTGATCACTGCTCTCCCCTTTCAGGGGGGCGTGACTCACTCTCAACCCAAGCATTTCATCCCTTGAGACGGGCCCCAGATCGAACTATATCTGGTACTGACTGCATCTTTAAGATCGTCATGGATCATTGGGCCTTGTTATTGTCTGAAACAGAAAAAGATCCCTTACCCTCCTGGGATCAAGAAGTTTTACTACGAGCCCCGTAAAACTCAGAGAAGGATCCCATACCCTCCTGGTATCAAGGAGTACTCTTCTATAACAAAGAAAAAGAACCCATACTTCCTGGGATTGAGAAGAAAGAGATCCCATACTCTCATGGGGTTGTGGAGATGAGGAGGCAGGAGTTTTCTCTCTTCCTCCCCTTAAAGGTATGCTGACTCTCAGCGAGGACCCAAACCTCCATGTACCAAAGACAGCAGAATAGACAACCATCCAAGCATGCACACTGAGTACACACCAAGCAGGTGGGGCAAGTGTCCCATTGGGCATTTTTGTGCTCCCACTTTCCCACACTGTGACGTTTCACACTTAAATGAAAAATGTAACAAAAATATTCTATATAACAATTTGCTGAAAATAGGAAAAAAAATTCCAGAACTAAAAAAGGGTAGCAAATACTTACCTTATCACCTGCTAAGGCAAAAGCTTTCCACAAGCGAATTTGCACATATCTCATGTGTACAGTTCATCCAAAAGAAAAAGAGGAATTGTATTCGGCATGGGCTTATGACATTGGAGTCATATGGGGTCTGTGTTCTTACTGTTCTACTTACTGTTCTACATGTTCTGGAACTTTCCATCCAATCAAAGGCTGGAATTATGAGCATGGAAAAGGGTACTTTCATCCTGAAGAGGTAAGCAAGGCAACAATGACAGCTATTGTATTAGTGCTATTAAAATGTTAGGTTTACCCTGAAAAGTGTAAACTTAAAATGATGTTTAAACACATTTTAGCTTTTAAAGAACAGTGGTTGAAAGAGCTATGGCAATGCACAGTGTCTGAACTGTGCATTGCAGATAGCTTGCACAATGATACAAATGTGAACAAGTCAAAAAATAAAGTCCACTCTCATCGGTAAGATTAATCATGACAGACATGGCACTATGCTCGCAGTAGAAGAAGTGTGAGGTAAGATAGACCTATCCTGCAACGATGTTCTATACTGGTAAACATGATCATATACATACAGGAATGTGAGAATCATCTTTACTAACCTTTTACAGTGGCTTTTATATACACATTTGCAGAGGTGGCTAAAGGTGCTTTTATACGAATGAAAGCACTACTCCCTGATGAACACCACAATGCTGGATGATCGTTACAACTGTATGTCTAAAATAAAAGGAATTCTTGTTAAATAGCTTTACTTTATCTAAATCGACATGTATATCTCTCACACCTTGCATTATGTACCTGCAAAGGCAGAGATGTTTAGTGTTGAACAGGAACTTGAAACATCATGATGATGTTATGCCCACCACCCCAACCCCCAAGTCAGTTACCTATTAACAATCCAGCTATACTATCCAATAATTTTGACTTTAGATGAAGAATTAGTGTGATGTTACATGTATACAGTTAAATATGTGTATAATAAACACCTGTCTATAATGTACTTTCACTGTCTATAATGTACTTTCAGGGCAACACACAATTTTGCTGTAATGGGTTCAGAGATGTTGCTCTATATAGGCAGGTGTCTTTTCTATGTAGGTGTCTGCCAGTAAGTCACGTTTCATTGTAAATGAATCAGTATTATTACTGCAAATAAACACAACAAGAAACAAATAACACAACATGCAATGAATTCTTCATAATCAATAAATTCTTAGGCAATAAATTTAAGCCCTTTGCAATACAGAATCTAACTCAGCTACATATCAACAAAAACCAAGTCCTTTTTCCATATTTTTTATTTGTGTGGACACCTCCAGACCTCTAGCTATGAGACACCAGCATGCCTATGAGATGAACACACACACACACACACCTTGTTCAAAAGTTAATAGGTTTTTTACATCTGTTTCTCACTGTGGGTATTTTGCAAAAAAATCAAACAGAATTCTTCAGTGAAGAAATATAAAGTATTTTAGACTGGGGTACCTCTTTCTTTTATGATAGGGGCAAACTTGCTTAGATTCCCATTGAATGATGACATCAAGAGCAGTATGCCAATTGATCAACAAAAATAACAAAATATCACAGTTTGAAAGAATAATTTACTTGTTTATTTATATTTTTATTTATCTGAAAATAACCAAATGGCAGATAAAACTTGGATCTCCTATTTTTATATACTTGGATTTTCCAGCATTCTGGCAACCTCAACATGGCCATTTCTGGTAAATTAAAACATTAAAATTATTCTAAAAAGGTGCTTTATAAAAATTAAAACAATTTTAACAGTTGTGTTTTAGAGTGTTCAAATTCTTACAAATTTTACCATAATTATCATCATCACTGGAATGATCTTACCTTGTCTGCTGTAAAAGCTTCTGCTGCTTCATGGAACCCAACCTTCACACTACACTGTACATCAAATGTGATTGCCTCAAAGCATATAACATCTACATCATCACCCAGCTTGTGCTCAGCCTTGACAGAAATATCACATTCTGGAACCATAGCGCCACTGTACTGGATAAACATCACATCATCGTCTTCCAAAGTCTGACCATTCATAATACAATCCATGCCAGCCGTTATAGTCACTATGGCACAAAGATTTACACAACATGTACAACAAAAGAATATGTGTGTAGGAAACAATAACGATAGCATAAAATAAAACAACAATGAAATTTGTACAGATGCACCTAAGCCAAACCTTAAAATCCTGTCCACAAGGTCTGAACTATAACTGTAATGTCTGTAATTTTTCATTCCCTCACATTTTTCATAGACCATCAATCCATACAAATTATATTTATTTGTTGTCCTCTAATTGTTGGTACAGGGATGTATGCCTCATATATTCTTAATACAATTTTGAGAACTTCAGGTACATATAAAAAAATAAATAACTTTTCTACCTATAATTATTGTACAGCTAACAAATATATTGATAAAAAGTGAACTAAAATTTACAGACAATACAGTAATTTGCATACAAACTGGAGTGCACTACTAGTTCCAGTGTAGTTCACAAGAAGTGTACTTTATGTTAGCTTACAAGGGTTCAGTTTAGGTGCAACTGCATTAAGTCTGAAAATAATAATCTACTGGACTTGTAACAAATTCCACAAAGACACTTACAGTGTTCTCCCAAAAGCCAGAAAGGTTGCAGAGTGACCATTTCAGATTTCTGCCAGACACACTCTTCCCCCCTACACTCTCTTAATTCATGTTTCCACTCCATCTGCATATCTCCATCATACCTTTGTCAGTTTTCATTACATTATGAGATTTTCTTGTTAATTAGAATAAATTGATCATGTTTTTAATGACCAATTTATATTATGTTGTATAAACACTTCTCCCTTTTCTTAAAAGCATAAACAAACCCAAACCAGGCACTATCAGGACCAAAAATGTTGGCCATTTTATAGTGGTGGTTAGTATATGGAGGTTCAGTAAATATTACAATAACTTGATAGGGACCAACATATTTGAACAGTTTGCAGCAGAGGCCAGGTTACAAACATGCAGGTTAAGGGCAGTTTCACAGTAAAGTACACATTACATTTATGAATAGCAGTGGTAATGTGGACTCTTTAACACTTCAAAAGCTAAACTGTCTGTACATTTCATGGTATGAGGAGTCTGTCCTGAAAAGTTGGATTATTTACAACAAATGTCTGGAGTTTAAATGCCAGACGTAGAGAGAAAAAGCAAAATTAAAGCTTAAATATTTTGAAATGGTGTACATATCTGAGTTTTATATTTTCAAAATTGTTAAAAGAATTATTTCCAATTTTTGTTAATATCTGAGTTTTATTTGAAATTTTTTTTAATGAATTTATTCCTTAACTGTAAATACATGGTCTGTAAATTGCATGACATTTATTTTCAAATATATTAAATGTCATCATGGTATGGCTCCACATGGGTTATTAAAATCTGTTACAAATACTGCATTAAAATTTGTAACTTTTTTAATACATATATGCAGGGATTTCCCTTGATGCTGAAAATTGAGTCAAGGAATCCTGGCTCCAAAAATAGGGAGTCCCTAAGAAAATACTAGGAGTCCCCAACCAAATCACACAGTCCCAGCCCCAGTGTAAGAATTAAATATGTTCTGACCTATACTTCATGCCATACAACAATTTAACACAATTTCTTTTACAATTCTTGTATAAAATTATAAATGGTATAGGTTTTTAATGTTGTACTGCACAGAGAGGGAGAGAGATTTTCTATATCTGCATTTGAGAGGCAGATAAAGGATCAAAGAAAACTGATTTGTATTTGTAAACAGAACCATTTTGTTGCAAAAGATTGATGTTTTGATTAAATGTGTATGTATGTTGTGCAAAGATAACATATTGAAGAGAGGGACAGACATAGAGACTGTTGGGGCATTTCAGTGTTGTAAATGTGATAATCATGATATGCATCAATGACAATTCATTTACCGTCTATACTCGTGTATAAGTCAGGTCCAAATGCAAACAACACAGACCCTGATCTGTCGTCACATTATGCACCGACAGACCAGGGTCTATGTTGGTTGTTCTACTGATTAGTAATACAAACTGCATAGAACCAGATCTGCTGGCGCATTATGCGACGGCAGATCTGAGTCTATGCAGTTTGCAGTTAGTATAAGCTTATACACGAGTATATATGGTTATAGATATTTATTACAAAAATAAAAACAGACTGACATATGCCTTGTTCTTCTCAGCAATCCTCTGTGTCACAGCATGTACATGGTCCTGTTTTGTCTTGTATCAGGTAAATGCAAAAAAACTGCCAATTAGTACTTTCATTAATGAAAGTGGTTGTCTTTTGCACTTCACACATACCAGGAACAAACAGCACTTACAACTCTTGACATTGTTTTCTTTCTTACTTAGCTATGGGAATTTCTCTACCCAATCTGATTCTGTCTCATTTTTACCTTAACAGCCTAGTTCTAAAGTTGCATCCACCTAATGCTAACAAGTTTATTTTTTACGAGTCAAATTTACAACTTGTTCAACTAAACATAAAAAGTGGTAAAAACAAACACTTCAATAACAATAGCAGTAAATCTTTAACTCAATGTATAGAAAACCACACAACTTCCAACAGTCACCCTGCCATGCAATTGATCATTGCACTACTGAGGAATTACATAATGTGATAAGAGTCTTATTAGACACACATTTCAACATCTGTGCATGTACTAACTGGGGGCAATCGACTGATCATTGCTTGAAAAGATGACAATGTACGGACAAAGCCTTTTATGTAGTATATTTTTATTAGATAATTGATTGAAAAAAGCACAATGAACACTATCAAAATATGCTACATCCTGGGGACCTGCAGGGGTCTAAACATGTGCATCCAGGCAGCTAATAACATCAAGAGTAACAGTTCTGAATCACAGGTATAAAAATGATACAAAAACAGTCAAGATTGTTTATTACGTTCCTGAATACAACGTTTCCTCTGTTATAATGTTTGAATTTAAATTCTCTAGCCAAATTCCTAACTAATATGTATTCCAATGGCTTTGTTATAACATTCCTTTTACAATGTTTCATTGGTTATAGCATTTGATTTGTGCAGTCTGCCTGATAAAATGAACTCAATTATAACGTTTGTATCACCTGATGCGCCTAAGCCAGATAAACAATGGTCGTCATTTAAACAACAAAGGCACCAGGTAACAAAAGCACGACAATCATGCGTCATTCATAACACTGGTCTACAGCCAAAATGCTTCCGCAATAAATGTTGTCAAACTTGACTAATTCTGGGTCACTGAGAATGAAAATGATGCTTAAAATTGTTGATTGGCTCTAGTTTTAAAGATATTATACTGGGTCCGTATAAAGGACCCTTAACTTGGGAATGGCGGAGGATAAGTGAGTTATAAAGGGAAGGGATCTCAATTTAAACCAGAAAGGACTAAAATACATCTTTGACTGGATCTATGAATAAATCAATGACTGGGACATGGACAGTAATTGCTTTTTAGGCAAAACAATGAATGATGCAATCTGAAGCTGGTATTGCATCATACATGATATGAATTGCATCATGTTATTCCTAGAAGTCATGGATGATGCAATCATAACTGAGCTTACATCACTCTGCTGAAGAAATTGTCCTACCGGTACATCAGCTCAACAAATCATACAGTGTCGTGCTCTCTTATTTGTCAGTGTTTGATTTTGCAAAGGAACACATTTCTGTTTAGCCAAAGTGAGCAGAGATGCCTCGTACTTGTGTGAACAATGCAGATAACTTCTGCTATGTTTGTGGTGAAATGACTTTTGCATCACAAAAGGGCAGTATAACCACTATGGTTAAGAAAGCCTATCACCTTTATTTTGGCTGCAAAATTGAAGATCAGGACAAGATGTGGGCTCCACACATATGCTGCAACACTTGTGCAACAAATCTTCGGCAGTGGTTGAACAGGAAAAGGAAATCTATGCCTTTTACAGTGCCAATGATTTGGAGAGAGCCAACAGATCTATTCAGCAACTGTTACTTCTGCATGGTGCCTCCAGTTGGGAAAGGTGTGTCAAAGAAGAAAAAGTGGACTGTGCATTATCCAAACATTCTGTCAGCTATATGCCCAGTACCCATGGAGAAGGACTGCTGGTTTCTGATGCACCAGAATCATTCTCACTTGAGTCAGAAGAGGAAGAGGATGAAACTTCTAGTCCTGAACCATCAATGTCACATGACCCATAATTTCTCCAATGCTCCTCCTCTGAACCACACCTCATAACACAAGGTGAACTGAATGACATTGTCAGGGTTTTGGAACTACCCAAGAGTAAGGCACAGCTGTTGGGCTCCAGACTAAAGCAGTGGAATCTCCTGGCAGGTGATGTTAGGGTTTCCATGTTCCGTGACCGTCAAAAGGATCTTGTCCCATTCTTCTTCATGGAAGGTGATCTTGTAGCCTGCAACAACATCGATGGTGTGATGGCAGCCCTCAACATCGTTCATGACCCAGATGAGTGGAGACTGTTCATTGATTCATTGAAGACTGTTTTGCTGCATAATGGCAGTGTTTTGCCATTAATTCCAGTTGGTCATGCAGTCCATATGAAGGAAACCTATGAAAACATGAAACAACTTTTGAGGTGCATAAACTATGACCAACATCAGTGGCAGCTTTGTGGCTATTTCAAGGTTCTTGCTCTCTTGCTTGGTCTGCAGACTGCATACACAAAGTACTGCTGTTTTCTCTGCAAATGGGATAGTCGTGCAAGAGATTCCCACTACATCAAGAGAGATTGGCCACTCCGACAGTCATTGAAGCCTGAGATGAAAAGTGTTCAGCATCCACCACTTGTTGAATCAAGGAAGATTTTGTTACCACCCTTGCACATCAAGATGGGTCTGATGAAGAACTTTGTCAAGGTCATGGACAAAACACAAGCAGCTTTCAAGTACCTCCGTGGACAATTTCCAAGGTTAAGTGAAGCTAAGATAAAGGAAGGTGTCTTTGTTGGTCCTCAGATTCGTGAACTTCTTTGAGATGATGCATTTCACCGTGCACTGTGTGGCAAGGAAAAGATGGCATGGAAAGCCTTCCAGTTAGTGGCAACAAATTTTCTCAGAAACAACAAGGCAGACAACTACAGGGAGTTGGTGGAAAACCTCCTCAAGGCATACAAAGCCTTGGTTGCAACATGTCACTAAATATGCATTTTGTGCACTCTGATCTAGATTTTTTCCCACCGAACTACAGAGCAGTGAGCGACGAGCACGGCGAGTGATTTCACCAGGACATTGCAACAATGGAGAAACGCTATCAGGGCAAATGGAGCCAATCACTGCTTGCAGACTATTGCTGGACAGTGACAAGAGATGCTCCATTTAATGAATACAAGAGACAAGCCAAGAAGCTCAGAGTAGACACTGAATAAGGACTAAACTACGGAATATACTTATATATACATACCGGTAATAGTTTTTTGACTTTTGTTTCAATATATTTTTTATTTATATAACCCTTTTGCTGTTTTTTAAAGTGTTACATAAACAGGATAGGTGAAATACTATCATGTAAAGCAACCATAAACACATGAAAAGACCTAGGTTTACAATTTATGATTAAAACTCTACTATGTACACAATATACATAGACGTAAAATGTAAAAAAAACTTAAATATCCTGGAAACAGTAGCCAATCAGTTGTTTTAATTGTCATATTTGAATACAGCACATCAAAATCCCTAATAAATAGCACATTTTATCTCTGAAGCAGACGACTTCAAATTTTTTTTTAGACCAGTGTAATCAGTAAATAACAAAGGCCTAACAATGGCACCAGGTGACAAAGGCTTGATAATCACACCTCATTTATAAGTGGTAATTGAGAATCATGGGTTGCTGGTTCAATGTAATTAAGGCAATAAAGCATGAAAAGAAATGATTTTGTTTTGTACTTTTTTTACTACAGAATTAAGAAAATATTCCTTATCATTCTTTACCTGTATGTTGACTAATTGAGTACTGCTCGAAGTAAATCTCTCTCATGTTCATTTTGAATTCTGACTGTTGTGAAAATGGCGGAAAATTCACCAGTCAGAAAAAGAAAAATGTCTCTTTAGACACAAAGCTATACGAGCATTTGCATGTCATTGAAAAATATATGAACAAAAAAATCGCAGATTAATAGAAAACAGATGACTATTGACAATTTCTTTTCCATCCAAATAAATAAAGGACTAATTTACATATCATTAAGTTACTGAACAAAGACATTTTCACATAAGTGATTTTTATGATTCAGCGATACATGTACATGTATGTTGATACTTTCATCAGATGGTAAAATTGACTGGTTTATCGTTTTTTTTCTTCATGATAACATGTATTTATACAAAAGTATGTTGTTTCTTGAAACTTTTATTACTATTACATACGAATTCTGACAGTTATCATACCATTATAAATTGATTACTACATGTATATCCTGCGTCACTGACATGGACAAGTACATAAACATTTTCAAAAATAAACAATTTTGGATATAACGTTTCTCAGTTATAACATTCCAAAATCTCAGTCCCCTCTGAAACATTATAAACAATCTTTACTGAATGTGAAAAAATTTCAGTTTTAAAAATCACGTCAAAGTCCTGATAATACAATATATAGATATATATATATATGCTAATTATTCACTCTACACTTTTATTATTAGTATAGTTCATTCACTTTACACAAACTTTTATAATTAGTATAGTTTCTTGCCTCTACACAAACTTTCACAATCAGTATAGTTTATTAACTGTACACAAACTTTAATAATCAGTATAGTTTATTAACTGTACACAAACTTTCATAATCAGTATAGTTTATTAACTGTACACAAACATTTACAATTAGTATAGTTTATTAACTCTACACAAACTTTAATAATCAGTATAGTTTATTAACTGTACACAAACTTTCACAATCAGTAAGGTTTCTTGGCTCTACACAAACTTTCATAATTAGTATAGTTTATTAACTCTACACAAACATTCATATTCAGTATAGTTTATTAACTGTACACAAACTTTTACAATTAGAATAGTTTATTAACTCTACACAAACTTTCATAATCAGTATAGTTTATTAACTCTACACAAACATTCATAATCAGTGTAGTTTATTAACTGTACACAAACTTTTACAATTAGTATAGTTTATTAACTCTACAAACTTTTACAATTAGTATAGTTTATTAACTCTACAAACTTTTACAATTAGTATTGTTTATTAACATTACAAACTTTTACAATCAGTATAGTTTATTAACTCTACATAAACTTTTATAATTAGTACAGTTTATTAACTCTACAAACTTTTACAATTAGTATAGTTTATTAACTCTACACAAACATTCATAATCAGTATAGTTTATTCACTTTATACAAACTTTTATAATTAGTATAGTTTATTAACTTTACACAAACTTTTACAACCAGTATAATTTATTAACTTTACACAAACTTTTATAATCAGTATAGAAAGCAAGTGCTGCCTGATAGGATGTGGAGGTGATCCCTCCTATCTGCTGGGGTGGTCTAGCCACTCCCGGTCCATGACCGGTTTCATTATCTATGTAACTCATCAGACGGAATTGGTCTAGTCGATTCATTTTTTCAACTGATCACCGTATTTTGTCGGTGTGGAGTTTATATACCCCTTGTCGCCGGTGCAGCTGCTATATATCGTTGCAGCCGGCTTCCTGTGACCCGGATTGCATTCATGATTGATGCAGCCGGGTTTCGAATGATAGTTTCGTTTTGTGCAGCCGGGGTTGATTTAAGTGGCGTTTAAACATAAAAACCTAAATAAGTTTTTACGTAAAGAAGGGGTCAATAAAGAAGTGACTAGAAAACTCTTTAGAAATATTTATTTTCTAATTACAAGGACTTTTTATCCTGCAAATTGTGAAATAACACAGTTAATGACTGAATTGCGAGACAGAGAACTGCCGTGGTATTATACAGGTTATTAGTTGTTTATGTATTACCAATCCTGGTGGAATCAAAAGATTGTCCACAGGGTTGATATAAGGGCGAACTGTATCATGGTCCAGCGGGTCCTTGAATGTGGAATGTGTATCCTGAATATTTTCACAGGGTAAAACTGTCAGATCGGGTCCAAATGACTCAACTGGCTGAATCTTCCAAGATGTAGGGCAGATTATGTCCTTAAAGGAATATCCTGCAATGGAGTCAGTATCCATGATTTCTGATACATCACTCAAAGTCGGATGTAAGGGGCCGGTATCCCAGATTGTATCCACCACCTTATCAGGTTGATAAAGGTGTCCAGTAGATGAGATGTCCATTGGAATATGATTCTTCATCTCATATTTTCTGAGATCTACTTTTCGTTTTAAAATTCTGTGACACTGGTGGCAGGTCACCCTCAAACCTAAATGTATACTATTGATGTGTTGCTCTAAAGATTGGCGATGTTTGAATGACACTTCACAAAACACACATTGAAGATTCATTTTTGATGTGTTGTAGTAGTGATTCAAGCGGATCATATCATGGTTTATGACGCAATGAGACTAACGTAAGGGCGGTAATTGGAGGAAAGTGTTTCCTCAAAAAAGTTGATGTACTTCCAGCAAAAGACAATGGTGCCAGAACATCAAAGGTGGCACGGGAGGAAATAAAATAAATTAAGTTTGAAATCCCTGAGCTCCTGTTTAAACAGAGATGTTGATCCCTACCGGCTGTAGAGTATGTAATTGGTGTATCCAATAAAGTTCTCTATCTTTCTGATTATTGTTGCTACTATTGAGCTCTGGCTCAGATTGGATGATTTCTATTATCTGATACTGAATACGATTATTGTTGTGGTCATATTGGTTAAAATGTTTAGACACTGGAGTATCCTTATTACAGATGTCCCTTAAGTGTTCTTTAATTCTCACTTGGAATTCCCTATTGGTCTCACCTACATATTGTTTGCCACATAGGTGGCAGGTGAGTAAATAAATAACATTACGTGTAGTACAATGACCTCTTAACTTTGAAGTATATTTGAGGTTTGTAAATGTGCTTCTAAATATTTTAGATTTGTCCATTTTCATGCATGTGGAAAAGATAATTTCCGTTCCAAACGTGCAGTTAGCGGTTTCGCAATCTAATACTTTGTTCGTCCGTTCTAAACGGAAATTATCTTGGCACAGAGAATTGTTTCTAAACTAAGCAATCAATTAATAAGAGCTAAGTTTTCTAGTAAACACCCAGGTATTATGGGTAAAACTTTTGCAAACAAAGTATTAGATTGCGAAACCGCTAACTGCACATTTTGCATGAAAATGGATAAATCTAAAATATTTAGAAGCACATTTACAAACCTCAAATATACTTCAAAGTTAAGAGGTCATTGTACTACACGTAATGTTATTTATTTACGCACCTGCCACCTCTGTGCCAAACAATATGTAGGTGAGACCAAAAGGGAATTCCAAGTGAGAATTAAAGAACACTTAAGGGACATCCGTAATAAGAAGGATACCCCAGTGTCTAAACATTTTAACCAATCTGACCACAACATTAATTGTATTCAGTATCTGATAACAGAAATCATTTTTATAATCGGTACAGTTTATTAACTGCACACAAACTTTTATAATCATATAATCATTATAGACTTTATTAACACTGCACAAACTGTTATAATCAGTATAGTTTAACATTTATCAATAATAAAGTAAATTCATTCAAAACAAACTTTTATAATCAGTATAATTAAACTGTTTGTCTCTTTAAGACTTCTCTATATATGTAAATATTTATTTATCTACTGTGCAATTAACCACATAACTTCCTTAAGCTGTGATAAATCCAATACATGTATGTGATGAAAATGTGATGTTAACAAGTGCCGAGTGTTGAAAAGTTGACAACTTTGGACAGAAGAAATAAGATAAAAATGTGCTCTTTGACAGAATTCTATCAATTATACCAGTAAATCATTCAGAGAAATCACTGAAGGGTGTCTTCTGATTCCAAGGTGATGTAGTGGCAACAAGGTAATTTGAATGTATGATCAATGTGATTTTAGATCATAAATCTTTGTCTTTAAATTCTGTTTCATTTCTTGATTAACTGTACATGTCATTATTTTGGTAAACAAAAGTGCTGACTACAGTAATAGCACGAATTCAGATATAACATGATCGTGGCATGGATCCCGAAATTTCATATAGTTTTTCGTACATGAAAAAATAAATATTTTTTTCAAAGTACGAAATATAATGTGTAAAAAATTAATTATCATTTTGAGGTAGCGATCGTGTATGAATTTGTATATAACACGATCGTGGCGTGGCTCCCAAAATTTTACAATAATTTCACAAATTTCTTGAAGTACTGCAAAAGTGTTAATCTTAATATTATTTAATCATGAACAATAAAGCCAATTAAGTCTTCTTTGTGTTTTTATTCAATGTATTCTGTGTACAATTGTTGTTCAAAAGAAAGAAGATTCTCATCAGAATTTATAAATCAATTAATTTAAGTAATTGCTAATCATCAAAGTTAATCTCACTGCTAAAGGTTATTCAAATTATGGGGCAATGATTTATAAAAACATTTTTAAAAAAGAAAGAAAAAAATCCCGCCAACACGCGCATGTGGCTTTGTGGTGTTATCAGACAATCGTCACGCAATCAACTGACCAGTGAATAATATCATGCATTCCCTATACAAATGACCAGGTTGTTCCTTAACAATGATTTTTGCTGTAGTCATTCAAAGAAATAGGTGTCAGAGTGTTAATGAGTGGGTATTTACAACGGATAATGGGATACAGAAACGTAAAGCTATTACTGTTAAAGATAAGCTTGAAACCCTGGGCAGGATTAAGTCCGGAGTTAAACAAATGCAATTAGCTTCGAGATTTAGGTCTTCACAAGTCAAGCAAACAATGTGGTGGAGTGAAAAAGTCTCTTACCCGAATTTATAAATCAATTAATTTACCTACATTTCTAAGGGAAGACAATATACTATCAATGCCTGCTCAATCAACCATCATACACACCCAATGAAACAAGTTTATGGTCTGAATTGTCAGGAGCAGTTTTTGTAATTGCCACACAAATGAAACCCTTCCTCCCCCCCTTAACCCTTTTTATTTTCTAGCTTCAGATCATTCACATGTACACAGAAAACTGTCCTGCCAGTGATTGGAACAGAACCATTTAAGTTGTAGGGGTGACGCGATTGGCTAATATAATAAAACATTATACTCCCCGCTTTCGCTCTGCAGTGAAGCAAAGTCATAGTTATAAAGAAAAGTTTAAATGAATATTGGGTTTATTTCATTTATTTTTTCCTCTGTACGTTAAAGAATGAATGTTGCGTGGAAAAAAACAACTTTGTCCTAAGTTTGTGTGAATGTATTTGCAAAAAATTAAATATTATGATTCGACTGGATCTATCAAACATTTTTTAAAATATAAATTATGCTTCTTTGTGCACATGTTTGATGGAATTACTATGATGGATACAACCAGATTCGAACAGTGAGTACATATACTCTTAACTACTTGCGCTTAAGTTGCCGATTTCGTATTCATAAAAATAAATATTAAATACGTAATGACCGTTTTAAGTAGTTCTTGTTTAATATGGAACAAGTTTATAACTGTGTCAATGAAGTCCGTAGTATTGTCCCGCCACCCTGATTTAAGATGGTAACTGTACCAATGAAGCACATAGTTTTGCGCCCGCTATTATACCCCCCCTTTTTTTGGGATGCATTCATCATTTTCTTCAGGTAAATGATATGGTTGGTTATAGCACGGTTCGAGAAATAGAACGATCTCATTTTGTGGACCCTGACCATCGTGCTATAGTGGGGCTTTACTGTATTTGTAACATGTAATATTATGGCAAACTGTTAGCTTTCCAGTGGGCATGCTGTGCCACAAACAGCAAAATGTTGAGCAGGTAAAAACAGCCAAGTTGCAATAGAACTTTGACTTGAGACTATTGTGGATAGTTCTTTCACAACTGTACTGGATTTGTTAAGATTCATCCTATTGGAGACATGTTTCTTTATTTGTTACTTCTGTTGCTAAGATTGATTTTATACTTTTTAATTTTTATTCAATTTCATGTGCATCATGGGAAATTTGCATGTGTGAATTCACCTGTTGTACACAATTTCTGTGCATGAAATTTTAAATCTGTGCACAGAATACTTGGGTCCAGGTTATTGAGAACCCTGCATACCATTTTCATTGACCACAACACCTTCAAACATTTCTGGGGAGAACTATGAATTACAACACTCCACATGTATTTTATGTATATAACAAAGGAATGATGTGCCAAGTACATGTATACCTAATATGAAGCAGACAGATAGACAATATCAACATACAACTGTACTAGGATTTAACAGAACATGTGCACCTGAGAAAAAACAAATGTGCATGGAGTTTGAAAAGTGTTTTAGCTAAGGGTTTACGTGCATTTGTATTGATAACAACCAAGCAATTGCTACCATTCGTTGTACTATAGTCAAACATCATAGGGGGCGCTCTACAGATAATACGTGCTTCTGAGAGAGTGACAGGTGTAAGATGAAGTTGTTTGCATTTGCAACATGCACAATGGAGAGAATGTTGGCATACCTCTATGCTACTTTCATATACTGTGGCTGAAATTTCTTTACATATTGTACTTGTGGAAATTGGATATGATCTAAGCACACAGCAGACAGAAATGGCGACTTCCAAAGTACTCGAAAAATCAGCATGAATTAGTCAAAAGTACACTATTTTCAGCAGTTATTAAAATAGGGAAACAAATTTTGCCAGAGTAGGCAATACCAGCCTCTGAAAGTACAATGAATGAATTACAAAATATATAAAAAGTAAAAAAAGTTATCGGCTCTTTTTTTTATATTTACCTTTGAAGTCCAGGAAGTGAAAATGACCAAGCGGAGCTAACAGTTTTTTGAGAGGTGCACATCTTAAGTAAGACCAAACTGTATACTCTATAACCCAAATTGCACCCATCAATCATACACCAAAATAAAGGGAATTCAAAGTTATTTTAACAGTACCTAAGATATACATGGTCTTTTTTAAATAGCCAGGACAACCAGTGAGGAAAACCTGGGTAATTCTTTTTCTTTAAAAATCTAGTCCAATGCAAATTACGAAACTGGAGAGTGCCACCATAAGCATTTCAAATTAAGCCGAGCTGGAAAATCAAATTAATGCCACTAACGTGCAGATACAGAACATGATAATTAAAGGCTGATTATATTACCCTCTAGATACAGTAAACAACAACATTTATAAACAAAAGTCACTCAAAGGGATTGACACTCTGCTGGCCAAAAATAATTTCCAGGAATCCAAGACAAGGCTATTTCTCTTTTTATAAGTGTCGAAACTATCTCTGATATTCTTGTGCGATAACAAGATTCTCAAGATGGCAGCTATAGTGGATTTTAGATTGGCACCTTTTTCATTTAGGACCAAAAAGACATGATAAGAAGTCTTTTGCTGAAAACCCCATGTCTATATGACCAGCCGTCCAGAAGGAGTAGCGATAGGCTTTTCAAGATGGCCACAATGGTGGTCATACTGGAGGTCAGATCAGCACCATTTTCATTTAGAACCAACTCGATATTATAAAATGTCATCTGGTGAAAACCCCATGTCGATATGATTTTCCATTCAGGAGGAGTAGCAATAACAAAATGTCACCACAGCTGCCTTGGTGGCCATATTGGCTATCAGATTGGCACCATCTTCAATTAGGACCAACTAGACATTATAAAAAGTCGTTTAGGAGAAACCCCATGTTGATATGGCCATCACTTCATGAGGACTAGCGATAAAAGTATTTTCAATATGGCTACTGTGGCAGCCATACCAGCTGTCCAAGCAGTACCATTTTCATTACAAGACCTTGGAATGATTGTGTGTGTAATGTTTCATGGCAATCCTCCAAGCAGTTTAATAGTGATTATAATGATTATAAACTTGTGCTAATAGCAGGAATGACAATAGATGGCAGACAACAGGCCATCCCATAAACTCTTCAGATCTATAACCAGTACCGGCTCGAAATTGATGCTAGCAAGCTAGCATTTCGCTAGTTACAATTCTGATATTATAAGCTGAAAAAAATAAACTATATGTTTCTTGCTAGTGATATTTTAGGAAAGATAATAGATGGCAGACAACAGGCCATTCCATAAACTCTTCAGGTCTAATACCAGTAGCAGGGCTCAAAATTGATGCTAGCAAGCTAGCATTTTGCTAGTTACAATTTTGATATTGCTAGCTGAAAAAGATGAAGTAGAAGTTTCTTGCTAGTGATATTTTAGAAATGTGTTTACATTTTTTGTTTAAACTATGAAAAATATACTAGTGGACATTGAAAACAGTCTGATTTTTGCTAGCTGGAAATATTACAACTATCAAAATTCTGCGAGTAGTAAAAAGAGTTCATTTTGAACCCTGCAGTAGAGCTATAAATGCTTAACAAAAATCTAAGGTCATTATCATCAATATCATTGTCATCGCTGATTGTATTTTAAGTCAGTTGTAAAATAAAAATGAGCAATGTAACACTCAATGAAAACGCTGTAATCTTTTGAAGATTAGAACAATTGACTCTGTTGCTCATAAAGATTGACCCTTACTTCCTGTAATTAAGAGTAATTATTGGGGTAGATATGGGTGCCAAAGACCATGTTTTACAAAAGTAATGTACTTCTTTAAGCATACATGTATCCTTCACAAAGGACTAACAATACACTTAGTAATGACACTGTCATGTTATAGTAACTTGGACATAATGCTCAAAATGTCCAACATCTTATCAACACTGGATATAGCACAAGCTCTTTTATACCGACAGTATATACAAGTGTAAAAAGAAATTAATTCAGTGCAATTATCTAAACCAGAATCATACCATTAAATAACAACTCATAAATATGAACAGATAAACATACCAACATATATTGTTTACACTAATTATTTTACTTACATGTTTTGGTATCACACTGTACCAGTAGAACTGACCAGAATGAACAACACAAAAATAAAAGGAATGAAATGGGCCTTGCAGCAGCCATGGGAAAGCAGTTTCATACAATCAGTATAAAATGGATGATGACGCGGTTCTTTTTCTCTACTTTGATGTCTTCAACTTCCTTTAATTCTTGATTCCGACCTGAAAACTGAAGAAAAATGTAATATTAAGCAGTAACGGAGTCGTAGAACAGAAACACATCGTCATATGCTTACAAAAGGAATGGAGGATAATCATAATTCATCTAAGGGCCCGCCCAATCATTTATACCTGCAATATATTATGACTATCTTTCTGGAAAATCGTACTACATGTTTTTATACATAAATAGCTAAACCTACTACTATTAACAGTCACCTGACGTGAGTCACCACCTGTATAGTGTACCCAAGCCAAGTGAGTCAACTCACCTCAGAGTATTAGCCATTTGTAATTATTTGTGCAGTCACGTACTCTCATATAGTGGTAAATAATTAAAAGGCAAAATAATTATTTTTTGGTACGTTCTCTGCTGTGAAATACACAGGCAGAAAAACCTGCGTTATTTTAGGAAAATCAAAGCGGTGAATACTTGCCAACACTCGCAGCTAAAAATTAAATTGTTGGGCGATAACTTGAAAACGGCTATTTCTCAAACAATTGCTACATCTTACAATTCCAGATTGTGATACTCTTTCTCGAGATTGCATGGTGTGGTTTTTCGGAGAGTTTTAAAGCCAGACTTTATCAGAAAGCTTCTTTAAGATTTTCATCACGATAAAGGTGCAATTTATGCCTCACAGGATATAAATTTATATTTTCAGACGCAAGCAAATTTTGATATTGTAACAGGGTGATTTTTTTTAGGGCGTGTCCACGTCGTTTGTCCGTTTAAAGGGAAGATTCTGGCCCATTACACAACAACAACATTCTCAACATGTTTATGTTTTTAATATATGCTGCATACTTTGAGTTTACCTTAAGATAATGGCAAAGACGCTTTTCAAAAAAAGCTCTTATTAAGCAGCCATCTAAATTCAGTCATGCAGAAATAGTCATGCCTATAGGAAATAAATATAAACAACCAAAACCCGAAACACTGAACCGTCACGGCATAAACCATCAAAAGAAGAAAAACGGGTTTACTTTCTTGAACAATATTCAACTCAGAATGTTCAAACTAAATACTTATCTCAACAGTCTACTTCTTTTACATTTGTTTTCAAAGATAATACAATTTATTTATTTATTTTTATGTTATTATTTAATATATCTTAAAATATTTGCTTCACACAAATGATTTAATCCCAAGCTTAGTCAATACATTATAAAATGGAAGTTTATATTCATACGGCATCCATGTACTAAATATTACAAGACTATTCGCACGGCTGCTTTGTACCCACTGTCGCTAAGGGCATTCGCGCGGAAACTAATGTCTGCCTCACAGTCTGGATTATAATAATTATGACATGGTGTGCAGACAATTAGAGGCCAGTCCGTGAATTAGAGGCTTTCCCAAGAGAGAAAAATATGGATAATTCAATTTGATTTTTACAGTCCAGAATTTTTTTTTTTTTAATAGACAGCGTTAACATAAGCTAAAAGAATCATTTTCTAGCGTATAAATCACTATAGTCGATCAGAAATATGTCGATCTGTCATGCAAATGATCCAGAATATAATCCTACTTTATGCGCGCGCGTATGTGTGTGTGTGTGTGTGCTTTGTTATCTTAAATTAAGAAAGAATTATGTTCCTCAGATTTACTCTGTGAATGTACACAACGTACTGCAGACTATAACAAGTAAACAGCTGACTGCACCTAAGAAATCTGCTATCAAACTCTTAATACACTTTATAGCTAGCCAACTCGTTTGAGCATGACAAACGGAAAAAGTTCATCGATTGGGTCACAATACAAGAGTTTTTCACCCACGAGATTCACTCAGTATTTATTAGAAAATTTCTATTCCACTGGAGGTGAAGGTTCATAGCATTATACAATGTTTAACAACAATGACTTACGAATATGGAATTAAAGGTAAACAATTGCAAAAATGATTATATTTCGCAGATCAGGTACACTGCAGCCGTACGTAAATTATATAAAAAGCGGCCGCGCGAATAGTCTTTCCGAGTTAAGGAACACGGCAGCCATGCGAATAGTCTTTTCCGAGTTAAGGTACACGGCAGCCGTGCGAATAGCCTCGGCCTTATAAAATAGAGGATATTTGCTTGTATCAAGTTCATTCACATTCCATTCATTCGAGTCAGCCCCAGCCGTCGAAGGGAGAAGATCGCATGAGCCGAGCCCTTGTGGATGAGGAGGGGAGGAGACAGTCTACCGTTGCTTCAGGTTGGTGCGTGCAGTTGATAGAGCACTCTACTACAATGAAAGTTATTAAATACAATGGAAGTCAGGGGTCTAGCTGCAATAACTAATCAATTTCGGTATAGATATAGTCGACATACTCCCCCAGCAAAGCCGACTACTTGGAGCAGCACAAGCAGCGCGAGCGAGCTACCAGGAGGGCACAGCGGTAGTAGGGCAAGAGAAGAGCAGCAAGCATGGAGACGAACCCTGAAAGAAGGAGGCGCGGTGTTGATCATAGTCCATCGAACCAGCCCCCAGGGGAAACGACAAGGGCAATGTGACAGGATGTCTGAAGCAGGGGCAGAAGAACCCGGCGACGAATCATGGAAGAAGGAAGAGAGGTGTTGACACAGTCCATCGAACTCAACCTCAGGAGGAGCCACTAGGGACCGACTGCGCTGAAATTGCTGACACTATAGGGTTTTCCTTTTGGCGTTTTTGAAAACCCCTTTCGATTACACTCTTTAATATCACAAATTTGACCGTTTTCGATCTACCGTCTAAAATATAAATATAAATTTTTCAAAAAAAATTATGTTTGATACTAATTTGAAATGAGTTGGTTTTATTTTTGGAAATAACATGTACACTACGTACACAAAATTCAAATCCGAATGTTAAGAAACAAATAAATTTGTAACAGTTATGATTGTCACAATTAAAATATGTGGCTAACACATCATTGGTTGTTAAGGACAGCCTGAATTAGTTAACATTGCAGAATTTGATCAAAAGTACGTTTGTGGCGTTTCAGAAACACTTTCGCTGCCGCTTTGGGACTCCGATTACGTCTTTTTCCGCCTGTTCCTCGTCCAGACATGACCAATTAAATAATGTGCCGTGCACACATTAAACCGTTAGATAGTGAGCCTTGCACGCAGCTAGTGAAAAATTGAATAGTACGCCGTGCATACATTAACTCGACGTACATGGCCGCATGGCCGAACACGTCGTTAAAGAAAGATAAATAAAAAATAAACTTTTTTCACCCACTCGATGAAATATATCCGTTATTCACTTGATACGAGTGGCGATACTTGAGTTTTTCACCCACAGATGAAGTAAATTTGTTATTCACTCGGAACGAGAATTTTTTTTTTTTTTTTTTTTTTTAAATATTTTATGCTGAAACATATTGGCTAACACTATGTATAACAGATTGAAGTAGCCGATTTCTTACGGTATTCCACTCGATAATTTCAGCTGTTTACCGTTTCTGTTCTGCTGTGTTTTGTGTGTATTTGCACGGAAAATGTCAGTAGGAACAAAACTCTCTTTCCTAACTCAAGGCAAAAAAGCACATAAACAAAAAACAAAAAAATTGAAGAAAAAAAATATGCATGTTTGTGGGATTTGTACCTGGTACACTTGCGTGAGAGGCGGCCATATTTACCACTAGACCAGGCAAGTGACAAATTAACGCGTCAAATTTCTTGGTCATAATGTTATCGACGTCTATTGAACGCAGTAACGAAATACTTTTCATAATTTACTCCAGTGTATGATCAAAATTATTTCTATTGGAAAATCCACAAACTAACGGACTAGTATAAAATAAATAAATTGATTGAATTATATATTTTTCTTTCCTTCTTTATTCATTTTTTATTAAGTTGGAATTATGATTTTTAAACATTATTATTATTTTAGTTGTATTATAGCACAATAAATACATTGTAAAATATTATTTTTGGTAAAGAAAAATAAATAAATAAATATTTTATATCTGTTTATTTGTTTATTTATTTATTCTGTTGCATTTGGCATTTGCTATTCTTAATAATTTATAATAATATTTATATTGTATTATATCACTCAAAAGTATGGTTCCCTATATGCTGCTGGAAAAGACTAAATCAAAATGTTTTGTTGAAGAATCTTGCACAGGGCGGGTATCGTTCATAGTATAGTTTTATTCGAGACCCTCTGTGGCTTGTACCATATCTGCATCTGACTAAATAAAAATCCAATATTGCGCAAATCTGCATGAAATGATTAAAATACTTCAAATATGATATATATTTAAACCAACCTTCAACATCTCCATGTCAATACTATCGTATCCATTTCCATTCCAGATGAATGGCGTGGCTTATGTTAATTAGGCGACAGCTTAGTCCAGGTCACTTGAACGTTTGTTGATTACAGTGAACCCCCACACACTTCTTTGTTTAGGTGAATGAATCGGTTTGTTTTTTGGAGTAAGCTGTTTCATGCTGTTCGGTGGTCTTCGGATACTTGCCAAAGCGACCGTTTAGCAACATGAGTCGTTCCTATAGTATTCACCTCTTCTCGAAAAGAGACTCATGCAACAATCCCGTATACATTTGTATAAAGCTAGTCAAGATTACCAAGTATTCTGGGTTCCAAAGTCATTGCACATGATTGATAGTAGCCATGCCGTTCACTTGGGGTGGAAATGGATATGACAGTGTTTGCATGAAAATGCGGAAGGTTGGTTTTCAAAATTTCAAAATATTTAGTGACCTTCACAAAGCTCTCCTTTCCCTCATCTTTTTGTTTGTAACAGTTGTCTGTTTGTCCTTAAGAATGTGTGTGTCTGTCTGTAAGAATAGGTGCTAGTCCTCATAACTCAATCCCATACTTTACATCCCTCTTACACATGAGTTTATATGTGTGTGCGTTTGTCTTTGTGTTAGAGACCATTACCTATCCCCTACCTTCCCTCATCCGTTTGTTTGAATGTGTAGGTGTTGGAATGTACAAGACGTGTGCTGGATGGTAAGGGTCTGAGCGTGTTGGATTGTGAAAATAAGTCATTGGCTGTATTTAGATGTGTTTGTGTCCATCTCCCCATTCTATTTGTCCACCCATATTAAAATCTCCATAGTGGTCTATACTGGCCCTAATGTTAAAGTTCCCAACAATTAAAAACAGCAATGTACTTTATGCTTGCTGTTTAAAAGCACACGACACCTTACACCAAAGTTAGAACTTGAAAGTTTGTTTTTCACAAAGTTTACACAAAGTTGCGATTGCTCTCATGGAATAATGTCAACCTTCAGCAATACAGATAGAATAGGAATTTCCATCTATATAGTATACAAGAGGGTGACATTTGGCGAACTGGACATTATTTGATTGTATATTGTCAGAAAAGGTGCTATTCGGACAGAATAGGTGTTGATCAGAAAAATAGGTGCTGATCAGCCAGAATAGGTGTTGGTTATTTATAATAGGTTTTGTCAAAATAGGTATTGGTCAGTCACAGTAGGTATTGATCACTCAAAAATAGACGTTGTTCAGTCAAAATAGGTGTTGGCCAGTCAGAATAGGTGTTGGTCAGTCAAATTAGCTTTAGGTCAGTCACACTAGGTATTGATCAGGTAAAATTGGTCTTGGTCAGTCAGAGTGGGTGTTGAACGGTCAAAATAGGCGTTGGTTAGTCAGAATAGGTGCTGATCGGTCAAGATATATATTGGCAAGTCAAAAATAGGTGTTGGTCACTCAGAATAGGTGTTTGTCGGTCAAAACTGGTGTTGGTCAGTCAGAACACGTGTTGGTCAGTCAAAATAAATGTTGATCGGTCACAATAGATATTTGTCATTTAGGGTGAGTCCTTGACTGCTATCAGAGGTGTCTGACCCACTCTTTTCAAATTTCAGAAACCCCAGAGTGTCCCATCTTGTTAAATCCCCATAAGTCCCACTGAGTCATACGTAATGTTCAATTATCATAGGAGGTCATATACCGCTGATGTTAAATTCTAATTGGGCCCCATACCTACCCAGCAATGTTAAATTCCTATAGGTCCCTATAGTAACCCAGTAACGTTAATTCCTGTAGGTCTCCATACCGGCCCAAAACCGCGAATGTAAAATTCTCATAGCACCCCATACCGTCCCAACCGTGTTAAATTTCCGTAGAGCCATATAGTGGCCCAGCAGTGTTAATTTATGTCGAGCCCCATAATAGCCCAGTAATGCTAATTTACCTAGAGCCCCATACAGGCTAAAAACTGCTATTGCTATATTCCCACAGCCTATAGTGGCCAGTAATGTTAATTCCCGTAAAGCCACACAGTGACCCAGTAATGCTAATTCCAGTAAGGAACCATACCGGTCCAAAACAGCAAATGTTAAATTCGCATATAACCTCATTGTGGCACAATAATGTTAGAGCGAGCGATATAGGACCCGGGCTTAAGGAGTTTGGGAGGAGCACTATGGCTACAAGGGAAAAAAAAATTAACATTGGGGCACTATACCCCCAAATACCATCACACAGACTCGAGGACGGAAGGGTAGGAGTTTTAAGTTTTGTGTTGGAAGACAAATATTGACAAACATAAACATATATACATACATATAATTCGGCAATAATGAGCAGTATTCTGTTTCTACAAACCTGAGTGACCCTGAAAAGGACCGTTGGGTTAGCCATGAGAAGGACAATTTAAGGTGTTAACTAGTGTGGGTTAACATAGTCCGTGTCACGGAATTGTATGGTTTATATCAATATGTATATGTGATCAAAAATGTATTCGGGTTTCGTTTCCGACTAGAGCGTTACTCGGGGGTTGTTTATTTTTTCGGCTCTAGTTATTTTGAAATACTGAGCGCGATTCACCCCATGCTGCACGTGCAAATTGCCTGCAGTGAAAACTCACGTACCTAGCTGCTGCGCATACCTGTCACAGCTAGAGTACATATAGAGCGAATTCTCTATAAACAAATTACACTACGACGAGTCTTGTCAGAAAGCTTACCTCTTTACGGGAGCAAAACTTCAGCTGTAGAGCTGTTCCTTATGTATGGTTTGGTGGTGTGTGAAGTCACAGAACTCTGTGTGGTTTCGTGTGACGTGTACGCTGTGTCTGGTGACGTTGTTTCGGAAGAGTGTACTGGTTTTCTCGATGCGAGGGACCAAGGCTTCTCGACCAACGGGTCTGTGTTAATGTGAAGGCTCTCGAGGGATCCTTTAACAGACTGGGAGGGGTGGACCATGCGTGGGGGCACCTTGACCATGGACTAGAGCGGGTGGAACCGTAGATACATCTTGGTCGTCAAACGGGCGCCACGATAGTTATATTTATTGCGTGTTCCATTTTATTGTTATCTCAATATTGCTATCTGTGCAAGATTACATTCATTCCCATTTCAATGTCGCTATATGTGTGATAGATTCATAATTTCATGCATTCCCATTTCATTTTCGTTATATGAACGATATATTCATAAACTCACACTTATTCCAATATCGCTTGATGAATTGATAAATCGATGAGTATCATATTGATAAGTGCATAAATCACATGCTTTGGTCACCCTTGGTACTTAATAAGACCTTGTTTATATTGGGGTGTAAATCATATACTCTTATTTGTCGATTGGTGATAGGATGCCATTCACGTTTGTTTAAAATTCCATTCGTTAAATTCATCTTTGATTTTTCTCGTTGAGTTACTTGTTGTTGATAGTTCCATGTTAGGAACTTTATAATTTTCGTTATCTTTTTGTTATAATGGTGTCAGATTTGTTCATCTTTAAATTGCGTTTATAAATAAACATCTTATTAACGCAGTTGCTTTCGGTGTCTTCACTAATCCAGTCCCAACCCGGCTTCATCCTGTGACAGTCCGCACCTCTTGACTGTCCTTTTGTTTCAAACTTGTCCTCACCAGTAGTCCATACTGCAAGACACCCCTCAGACAGCATTGTCTATCCACATAAATCTTGACTAATCCATACAGTTGTCTGTGTGATGACTTTAAATTTCCAGCACGCCTTCAAATAGCATCGTAGCGATAATGGTCGATCTTCTGACACTAATCCACATATTTGCTGGCTTGAGAATGGACGACACATATGATGAAAAACGGTCTTTATATAGACGGTCAGAAGATCGAAAATGAGTTTTAGGCTCAGCGAGTTAGAACAAGTCTTACATAGTCCATTCATCTCGTGTTTTCTATTCACCAATCAGATCCAGAGATGACGTGTGGTGTGATTCAGTCCATGTACAAAAGAGCATTTCTACTATGAGCAATATTTTTAAATAATCACCGCTACCTTAAACATCAAGAAACAAATGAAGAGGGATGATTAGGTCTAGTCAATTCCTCTTCATGTACAACTGACAAATGTTAAACATGAACAACGTATTTACAAGGTTGACAACGTTGTGGAGTAAGATTAGACTTCTAATGATATAGTATAGTGTCATCGGTAGATACTACGTTTCTGAGCAAAAGAAAATGGATATCCATTATCTTCACAAAAAGACATGTCTGTTTGGCATCATTTCAAGAGATATCACTTCCAAAAAAAGTCAGTCAGTCCAATGGGAATCCAAGACCTCTTTGATGAAGAAAATACACACAATAGTGCCTACACATTAATGAATCTGATCCTTGTAATCTCACATTATTCAACTGAGTGGATAAGGCATTTTTCTCATAAAGTCGATGACATCGTCTTCCAAAGGATATAAGAATGAAAATATTTAAACGCTGTGGTCGTTGGGAAAGTAAACGGCTACTTAATCGGTTCCTTGGCGATGACTGTCGTCCGTGTTGATGACATACGCTCGAACGTCTTTTGGTTTTCGAAAAGAAGTTTATCTTTAGCACACACCACTGGATTCCAAGAAGCTGTGTATGAACTGTGGGTCAGAAGGTAATGAAGTTCCCATGTATTCATCCTCACAGGTAATGATAAGTAATGAGTTCACACTTCACTTTTTTCTTTAAAAGAATCTGTCAAGTAAGTCTCGGTACTCTGTTGCAATGGAGTTTCGATGCGTTTCGTCTCTCAAAAATCCAACGAAGGTAAGGAATGGGTCATTCAAATCTGTGTTATACTCTTTCAAGATCTCTTCTAGGATGAGTGTCCATGCTTCTTCCAGATACTCTTCCAACTTTTCTTCTTGCCTCATCATGAAATATTTGTCGTGTTGGACTTGACTAGGATGATCGATTGGACAAACATAACAATGTTCTCTGGTCAGGAGATTTTTTTTTGTTTCAGCCAAGTGGCGAGCAAAACAGGAGACTAAGTGTTGTTCTTGTTCTGGCCATCGTGACATCATGACTGTGTTTTTCTCTTCTGCTTCTCCACTTAGTGTATGTGAATTTCACTGTGTGCTGAAGGGCCAGTATAAATTGAAGTTCCACAAGGAGTTGGCCTGATTTTATAGGTTGGAAATATCCCTCGTCGCTGCCTTGGTCTGGAGTGAAATCGAGTCCCCACAAAGCATATCCTCCAGCATAATCCTCGTACGAAATGCCGTGTTACTGTTGGTTTCTAATTGTCATGTGTCTTCAAACAGATCTCAAATAATGTTTCTGGGCAAAGTTAGACTCAAAGGGTCTGGTACACAACGTCTGTTCGTCTCAGGTGACTTCAAGAGATGACACGTGTTAGTGTTGGAACTGGAAAGAATTTAGATCAGTAGTTCCGTTGTTAGTAGCGCTGCTGACGATGCCAATGAAAAAAACATTTAGGCATTTGATCTTAGAAGACATGATCTTCGATCTTCGATCTTGGATCGGAGTCTAGAGGCAATGGTGAAGGTTTTGACTTCCAGAGGATACTTGGTTGTAGATCTGGTCAGAGCTTGCTTGATGTCGTTTCCCACTTTAGGTAAGACCTCCACGAGGCGCACGTAAAGTCTGGCTTCTTAGATGTTAGTTTTGTACACGTTAGCTTTGGTCATCAAATGGAACACGGTACTACTTTAACTCAGTCTCAGATGTACATCAACGCCACTCAGCAAATACTTGTCTCGCAACCACATGTCCAAGTGCAAACGATCCAAATATTTCTAAACTACGTCCTTGTTTGATTTAATTTCGGCGGTCTTGAAATCATTTATTGTGGTCTGCGTCATCGTCAGCAGTCAGAGTGGTGACATTAAACTTGTTCAACGTGTCGGGTTTCCACACCAGACAAGCATCGAGGTATCTGTTCTTTGCTTCTTTTACGTATGTCAAGAGATTCTCGAGGTAAGATCGGTAAGGGTAAATGTCCATGCTGTTGCTAACCAGTTTGTTGTACAAGTACAAATCCACTTCACTGAACAACGAATGCATGAAATTGTTGACAGAAGCCACTCTGTCCTCGACACCTGGATTGCTGCTGTCTGTTTTGAGAACTTTGACTTCCAGGTACAAGTAACTGTTATTTCAGGTCGATATAATCGTCATTTTGTCGTTTGATTTTAAACTCGCTATGAGCTGAAGTAGTCAAAGTAGACACAAGATGAAATTCTACCAATTTGGGATTCTTCCATCGTCATCATCGTCGGGGGCATGGCAAATAGATCGAGTTCTGATTTGGAATATTCGCAAGAATCTCAGTGCATCATTTTCTTTCTTAGTAATCAAAAACGTCCAAATCTCTGACTGTTATTCTTTTCTTATTCTTGTTCTTGTCACGTCTGTGAGGTCCTACTTTTTCCTGGTTTCATTAAGGCTTGCTTGGAACTTTGTCGGTCGATGAGCATGTTCTGGAGAAATTCTTTTCCTTGTGTCAAGGCCGCATCTTTTTAAGAATGCAATCCTCGAGTGACCATAGGTTTTAAGCTGGGTGCTACAGTACGAAAAATTTGTTGGCGTGGCTACCGTTGTTGTTACTGTCGGTTTATTTCAACGAAGGATTGGGAAGAAGATAGCCAATACAACTTCTGAATAAAATAGTCCGTAGTTGTTTATCTCCTTGATGCAAACTCAGATTTCCAATTTCCAATGACACATTACACCACAATGAATTGGCAGAAAAAGACGATTTGATTTTTAGGAACACATTCTCCTCACCAAACCCACATTGGTTGTTGTTGTTGTTTTTGTAGTTCTTGGAAAGATGAACTCAGAGAAGCGGATATGCAGCAGTGTTTAACGACATGTTTGTTACTTCTACTTCTTATTGTAGTCATTAACCCATCACAAAACACATGTCGTGAAGAAGACTCTTCTTGGGGCGATACTTCTTTTAAACGTTTTTTGTAATTCTGTAAGTCTTGAACCTCGTCGTGGACTTGGTCCTATGGAATTCTGTGTATCTCTCCAACGTTATAGGTAGAAGTCATGACATACAAAATCTTAGAAGATACGGATAGTAGTTGATCAATGTCTGACCATTGGAATATTTTCAAAGTAATCAGCTTTTTTATATCATTCAGATACCAATGGTTCTGTGTCGTAGTGGATGCAATTGTTCTTTGAAATTCACTTGAATCTGTGCGAAACCTCTGTAAATGCGTTCTCGCAGCTCAGGAGGTAAACTACGAATTCTGGCTTCTAACGTTAGCGTAAGGATAGTAATCATAACCCACCAAGGAAAGGCAGTGACAGCACGGAGACCATCTGGCGTGTTCAAGGAAACCTGAATCTTTATACTCCCATTCGTGGATCTTCACACCACAAATGAAACACTGTACTTGATCTCCTCATCCCAAGTAGAAAAATCTTGCTCTGGCTTGTTTTGGGAGTGGGTAATCCATCCAGATATGTAGGCCATTTTGAAAATCTGGAATCGACTTTCAAAATCACAATATCCAGGCAAAGCCACAGGAAATCTGTATTCTTCATTGATTTGTAATTCTCGATGAGCTAATGATATCCAGATTGGTTTGTGAGATCATGGGTCCATAGATGCACACACCAAGTCGTGCAGCATGGCTCATGTCGCCGGATACAGCATCGGTCTGGTCTCAATGCACACCATCACACTGTTTCTGTGTCTAATTCATCATTATCGGTCAGCGTTGGTACTCACAATGATATTTGTTTCTTGGAACTCGTTCCTTTGTTATAATGGAGATTGGTGTGTCCATAAGGTAACGTGTTGTAATCGTACAATTTAGTGAGGATCCACCATTTTAACACGAAAGTCTTGATCTTGACCTGACTTTAACGCTTCTTTTACGGCGTCAAAGTTTACCACTTGACCCAAACGATAGTTGAAGGTGACTCATTTCACTTTTCATTTAGTATGAAGTTGTCCTTGCTTGTCTTTACACTGGTAGCCGTAAGTTTTAGATCCAACACCAGCAAAACTCACAATAGTGTCTTCGGGATGTTCGTCAGTCCATGCTCCTAAACGTTTGATATTCAAGGTGTGAGTGATAGCCTCCAGGTCGATCGATGTACAGGCAATTACCAGTGTCAAAGTAAAAGATTTGATCTCCTAAAGGGATTCCAAGACGGAATACAATTTTAAATGGGCGTTGGCTGCCAGGTAAACAGTAATAATAACATTGCAAACTCGTCGGGTGGTGCAAACTCTGTGACTTCTTCGTAATTCATCAAAATAAAATCTTCACGTATTATTTCCACGTGTTATTGAGTTTTCCTTTATTGTCTATCAGTTGAAAGTATCGTCTTGGATCCATAGACTCGAATCGTTGTCCTGTTGATATTGTTCTGTGGTAGGAGAGTGCCAAATTTGTATACTTTTAACAATTGGTATACACGATCGCGAGCATTACAAAACAATTTGACACTCACACACTTTCCTGTCAAAGCTCGTTCTTGCTGATCGTGACAACAATGTTGGTCTTGATTACACATTTCAGCACACGTACGACATAACGTAAACATCAGTCCTCCGTGACAATGATGAGTTAAGATTCGATGGTACAAGTTCGTTGGTGGAAGAACTTTACATTTGATCAAATCTTCGTACTGGCGAATGTGCTTCAGGTCAATGTGTTCTATCACAAGTTCAGGATGACAGGTGGAAAATCGAGAATATTTACACACCCAAGGATACAATGAACACACATCGATGTATTTGATTTGTTCTTCTTGAGATTCATCAACTTCGTACAGCAAGCGTTTAGCATTGGTCCGTCTTCCAAACAAAATGTCTAGTTGATTCAAAGGTTCGATGTCCACCACATCGTAATGTTCTACGATGCCACGAAATTCTGGATCTGTTTGGAAACATCGATCACACATTTGTATCACTTGGTATCCTTGACTTTCTAAACTCTGGCGTCGTTGGTAAGTTTTGGCGTACAACTCTTCCATAGTGGACTCGGAGAAAGGATTTTTCAGGTCTCCTCGGGGAAAACAGGTGGGGCATCCATGAAATAAACATCCCTGAAATTCATACACGATCTTTTGGGTTTTCTAAATCCCAACCATACACGGAATAAAATCCAATCTTCTTTTCTCCACCGTTTCTAGCATGCTGTATCCAATTGTCTTGAGTTTCGCACAAGTAATCTAAACAACGCAAAACTTTGGCTGAATATCGACGGTTGACAGATTGATAGAACTGAGGTGGTATGATGGCTAACTTGTTCTCGGTATGAACCTCTTTCGGTACACTAATTAAAACGCTTTGGCAATGATAATAGCTTCCTTCAAGGGATCAATGCCTCCGTTATCCAGAAATAAATTTCGAGATTGTCCACAACACCGTCGTAAAATGTCCACATCGATCAATAATATTTCAACATCTCTTCTTGAAGATTTAAAGGGTCTGAAAAGTGGACTTGATACAAGCGTAGAAAGCTTCTCGTTGTTCTGTTCGCATACCATCGTAGTAGCGAACTACAGGCATATGCGGGTGTACGACATGTTGATTTTCTTCGGTTTTGAAAAAGTATGGTAAATGACCGTTAACCATTTCTGTCATTCCAAACGTTTTAGGCATTCCACTCAAAGGCATAGCCAAATAACTCATTGAGTTCCCGTAATGATGTACCTCCTCTTTGCTGCAAGTGTCGTCGGTGGGGTATAAAATCCACTCAGCAAAATCAGAAAGAGCATGAAAGATAGAGAGTACCATTGTCAAATAAAACTCGAATATTCCACGATCATGAAAAGATCACATCATTTCAAGGAGAGGCCAGAAACAAAGCGACGACGACGACGTTCTGTGTCACCCAGCACGATCATAGAAGTTTTGGCAGACGTTCACCCTAACGATTTTGCAGATGAGATTATCGACCCTTATGCATCACCACTATCATCATCTCCAAGACCGAGAGGGTAAAGATCGTCAGAGAGAGAAAGTCGGTCCGTAGCTGCTGAGGATTATTTTCACATCCAACCGGACAGCAAGGTGACTTCAGGAAAAATTTCGAACAACCGTTTGCACTTACACCCACAAATTTAACGAGTTTAACTCCTAAGTCCCTGCATAGACATCGGTCACGTTTATTACAAACTTATTAGAGTCTATTTTGTTCTAGTTAAAACAACTGTGTGAGTCCGAAGATCAAGATCGTTTGCGACTTTCTGTCACTCATGATAGTTTGAAATCTCCTGTTTGATCGAATTTAGCACACCTACTGAATTAACGGCTTCCACGCTCATTGACAAAATTCAACACGTGCAACAATCTAACAATGAGTTTGACGTTACCGATGGAAAAGCTACTGTCCATATGATTCGCGTTTCCCCATCTTCAGGCAGCGGACGACGTTGCAAAGTCTTATCCATGGATTAACTGCCGACTACCAAACGAAGTATTATCAAGATAAACAACTACCAAGATAACACGTGTTTAACCATTGCAATCGTGGTCGCTGAAATTCATGCAGAGAAAAGTGATACAGCCAGAATGGGAGTAATTGCGGAGAAGTGATATAGAAACTCACAGAGCCAGGCAACAGGGAGAAGCAGAACCCTTTTTGGAACAAGCTGGGATTTCGAAAGAGTGTATGTGCGGACTCTATAGATCTAGCAAATTCAATAAGTGTTTGTCCCTTGCTATACGTTGAAAGTACACCCCCAAGTTATCAGTGAAGATCTTTTGTTTCAAGGATCTAATTTCCAGACGGAAAATACATCCACGCCAATCATTACTAAAATAATTTCGACACTATCGCCATTATGAAAGGGTTTCTTGGATACAACTACTTTTGCGAAAAATGTGACCAAGACTTCAATAATCGGGAGCAACATTTACATTATGGAGAGAGATGTCGTTACTGTTTGTGTCTTTGTGTTCCCGAATGAAAAGGAATGATTTCGTGTTCCACAGGCAGACGAAAATTTGTCGATCCAGCTTGTTATGGCCGACAGAAAGAACATGTTTTTGAAATATTGGAAGCGTGTCCACAATGTGGACAGAATGTTCGAACCAATTGAAAAGCGTTACATATTTATCCATGGCAGAAAGGATGTTCTATTTGTCAATAGCTCGTCGATTCTGATCATAAGTGTTACATTCCGCGATAATTCAACAAACCATACATAAGACTGGACATCCACAACAATAACAACAACAACAACCCAAAGAAAACGAAACAGAGCCATCCCGTAGACTTTATTATTTTGTTACTCTAAATGTTCCCAAGACACTGACTTTCACCTTCCTAAGTTTTATGTCGCTCATCAAACTTGCCATGAATGTATTAAGGAACCTTGATTTCATCACTGTCTGAATTGTAGTTTGCTCCTGGGCGGAAAAGATATTTCGTGGACCTAATGCTCTTTCATATTTCGCTCAGTGGGTCTTGGAACCCACAGAAGACTGGGATGAGAAGATATCGATCGTTACGCAACTGTCACCAATACTATACAGTGATCAATTGAAGAAATAGTCAAGTTTGAAATTATTAACTATTATCGCCTTTGATATTTGTTTGTGAACTAAAAACAAGTGCATACCTGGAAAAGTCATAACCTCCAGACGCACAATTCGTACACATCCCTCTCGAATCCATTGACCTGTGCCAAACATGAATCTCCCCAACGAAAACCTAAAGACGTTAGAACCTATGTCGTCAACACAGACGACAGTCATCGACCAGGAACCCATTGGGTCGCTGTTCACTTTTCCAACGACTACCTTGTGGAATATTTTGATTCGTATGTATTACTCCCAGCTCCACCACTCCCCCCTTCAAAGACTATAGCACATAATTTATGAGAAGAAATACTGTTTCAACCTAAATCAAAAATGAATACTGGGAGATTACAATGATCCGATTCAATTGTGTGTGGACAATATTGTGTGTATTTTCTACATCAACAAAGTCTTAGCTTCTCTTCAGAACATTTACTGAACCCATTTTCATTTAAAGGATGAAAAAAATAGAAGGGTGGTTTGGTGATCATTATGGTTATATCTCTTCTTCAGATCACAAAAGTGGTTAAATCGATGGCACCACGAAAGCATCATCGAGCATTGGAGCCCAGGTCTCACTTCGCAACGTTGTCAACCCTGTAAATTTTTTCGTGTTGAAACATGTTGAGTATTTTGTATTTGTAATTGTATTTGTATTCATTTGAGAATGGGCATATTGCACATAAAGAGGAGGGACTGTCCTAATCCTTCATCTTCATTTCTTTGTTGATGATTGATTAAACTTGGTTCATTAAAAACTGTTGATTTTTTTCTAATGGTTTGTTTGTGATTATTTTATGATTCATATTTTGAATTATCGGATGCTCTTTCATTTTCCCTCTCTCTCCATCATTCTTTACTTTCAAGGGTGATGTTTTCCTTCACGTGCGCGTGACTAATCCTGACATATGTTCTATCTTTACCGTCTACTGAACTTTGGGATATTTTCCTTCACGTCCGCGCTTCTGGCATATAAAACGGTGCTTTTGCCCGTCTTGCTTTTTTTCTTTTTTTTTTCTTTTTTTTTTTCTTTTTTTTTTTATCCGTTTTTCCCTTTTTTTCTTTTTTTCCTTTTTTTCTTTTTTTTTTTTTCCTTTTTTTTCCTTTTTTTTTCTTTTTTTCCTTTTTTTCTTTTCTTTTTTTCCATTTTTTTCTTTTTTTTTCCTTTTTTGCCTTTTTCTTTTTCTCTTTTTTTTTTCCTTTTTTCCTTTTTGTCCCTTTTTTCTTTCCTTTTTTTCCTTTTTTTTCTTTTTTTTTGCTTTTTATCTTTTTTTTTTTTTCTTTTTTTCCTTTTTTTTCTAATTTTTTTTTTGCTTTTTTTCTTTTTTTTTTTTTCTTTTTTTTTTCCTTTTTTTCTTTTTTTTGCTTTTTTTTTTTTTTTGCTTTTTTTTCAGCAGACATTCAGGCAGCAGCAGGTGGAGAGTGCAGACGTGTGGCAGACGTTCTACGGTAGAGGGAGACGCAGTGGACGAGGAGGGAAGGAGGCAGTCTTGGCAGCCTTGCAGCAGCTATGGACACCCAACTACAACTACAATGACTTGCTCTTGGTATGGAAGTATGGGGCCAAGCTGCTGTGCTGACCAATTGATGAAATGTCGACCTATCCCCCCGCCAACAGCCGACCACATGGAGCAGCATATAGCGAGCTACCAAGGGGGCGCTGTGTTAAAGAGAGAGCCCGCACGGCAGATAGACAGAGCTTCTCTACCGGGGACCACCTGCTGTTAAAAATAGTACTTCTAAGGGCTAAACAGCCCTTCTAAGGGCTAGCATATTGCCTGAATCAATGGGGTTTTCAATTTGGCTTTTTCCGAAAACCCCTTTTGATTATACTTTTTCAAAACACAAATTTGATCAATTTCGAACCACCGTCTAAAAATACAATCTCTAATTTATTATCTGTGCGTGATACAAAAATGATATGAGTAACTTGTACTCGTTTATTGATATTATTTTTGGACAACATATGTACACTATGTACGCAAAATTCAAAATTATAAGAAACAAAGTAATACAAAATTTTGAAACTTGAAGCATTGTCATAATTGAACAAGTGGCTTACACTTTATTGGTATTAGGGACAGCCCGACTTAGTTTAACTGGGCAGAATTAGATCATGTATGTACGTTCCTGGCGTTTTAGCTTCCCTCACGCTTCGCGCTTTCGCTTGCCTAGTCCGTGCCACGTGCCACTACTGACTGCCAGCTTGAAGCAATTCAATCAACAACGTGCGCTACAACGCGCACACATATACCTGTAAACATTGTGGTTCTAGTCCTATGTACAGGTATAAATGTACACACTCTCCAATAGCGCACATTCATTTAACCCCCTTAATTGTGGGGAACCATGCTGCGCTGGTGGGGTGTACTCAGTAAAGTGTCAGGTGTGTTGCGAACTGTTAACACACCTGACTAAATATTAAATTAAAACTTACACATCCCCTTGGGGTGTGTAAACTGTACACATCCTCCAATAGCGCGCATTCAATTAACCCCCTTAATTGTGGGGAACCATGATGCGCTGGAGGGGTGTACTTAATTAGAGTCAGGTGGTTGCAAACTGTCAACACACCTGACCACTTAACCCCCCTATGCGTGCTTCGCACGCTGTGGGGGTAAATAGTCGTACATGCCCGAATGGGCGAATACGACTCTAATCCAAGCATCATCATCACCGTCTTGCCATCATCGAGGTCACGTTCGATTTCACGTCCATCACAGTTAGGAGCCAGCCATGGAGAGAAGATGATCGGCAAAGCCAGAGACGTCACCGAGAAGCCAGCGAGGCAAAACCTGGGCGCAAGCTTGCACGGGACAACCCATCTCGCACGTGGAGAGGCCCGCCATCTTGAAATAACAGAGAGGCCATCCATCCAACTGTAGCAGGGATAAGTCACCACCAGTATAACCCGAGAAGGACACCAGCTGGTTGTACAACAGAGCCGCTGTAAATGAAGAGGGGTGGGGGTGACTGCAATTCAGAAAAGCTAGTCTGTCGTGCTTTCAGTTGGACTATGGTCAGTCAACCCACCCTCCATCGAGCTACCTGAAGTAATTAACAAGTAGGAACAGCCATACCGACAGGAGCACGAGGGCCAGAGAGAGAGAGAGTCTTTCGGTCGCACTGGACCCACCCTCAGGAGAGTCTCCAGAGACTAGCTGATCAAAATTGCATGACTCTATGGGGTTTTCTGCTTAGATTTTTGAAATCCCCTTTTGATTACACTCTTTTAAAACACAAATTTGACCAGTTTTGAACCACCGTAGAAAACGTATAACCTTGAGTTAAGTAATGTGTGCGTGATACTAAATTGAAATGAGTAACTTGTACTCACGGATTGGCATTATGTTTGGAAACATTATGAACACTATGTACGCAAAAACATTTATACTCGAATGACAAAATCAATAAAGAAATTTGGAACTGATAGGATTGATATAAATAAATATGTGGTTAACACATAATTGGTTGTTAGGGACAGCCCGATTTAGTTAACTGGGCAGAATCTGATCATGTAAGTTCGTGGCGTTTCAATACTTCCGTTCCGCATCGCGCCTCCCGTGCCGAGTCCGTGCAGCCTGCCTCTCCAGACATTCAAGTAAGTAGCGTGCGGTGCACGCAGTAATGCGTCAAATGGATTTGCAGCCCGGCAACTCATTTGAGGAACAATTTATTAGTATACTTTGCACACAGTAATGCAGCATCACGGATGCCTTGCACCGGTCTGGTGATTAATTAAGTAGCACGCCGTGCGTACAATTTAACCACTCGTACATGGCCGAAGGACCGAAAACGAGAATAATTGAAATTCAGTCAGTCAGTCGCCTTGCCATTCAAACATAAGACTTGCCTTCGATGCAAAAATGAAATGCGACCGTAACCTTATCGTCTTCCTTGACCTTAAAAAGGCCCATGATCTAATATGGACAAAGGGACTAATTGTGAAACTAAACCATTATGGAATAACAGGCCGCGTGTATAGATGGATATCGAATTTCCTTTCACGTCGAAAAAAACTAAACGTTGATGGGCAGCAACTACTCAGAAATATTTGAGCTAGAAAACGGACCCCTCAAGGCAGATTACTAAGCCTCATTCTGTTAAACATCATGATAAACTACTTAGATCGATCAGTCGACCCTACTTATCTGGACCTATCCCAATTTGCTGACGATAGCAGAATCTGGAAAGCGGGAAACCCCTCCAGTGAAACTGTGGTTAGACGATTGCAGGTGGGACTGGATGGTATTGGTCAATGGGCCGATAGACGGGGCTTAAAGCTATTCACGGGTAAAACAGCAAAGGTAATGTTTACATCAAGATCAAACACAAAGAATCAACCACCAAATCTGTATTTAAATGGAATATGTGTGAAATTTGAAAAGGTGGATAGATTTCTAGGGATGCTATTTGATGAGCACCTATCATGGAGCAACCATATAATAGAGCTAGTGAGACGATGTGGGCAAGATCTGAACCTCTTGAAGAATCTCAAGGGCACCGATTGGGGGGAAGATCAGACTACGTTTCTCACATTATATAGGACACTCATTCGATCCAAAATCGACTATGGTTGCCAGCAGTACGCTTCGGCACACCCCAATATACTTAAAAAAATTGGATCGGATCCAACACCAAGCTCTAGTTATTTGCACCGGTGCGCTCGGTAGTACATCCAGGGACGAATGTAGAATCATAACCGTGGAACCTCCCCTCAATCTAAGACAGGAATAGTTACTCCTGAGATATTCGACAATGCTTTCAATACATGACAAGTCGCACCCTACAAAGGCTGTTATAGAGAGGTGCAATAAGCCCTTCAGACACAAATTGTGCATGAATTTACCAGGATATTTTTTTAAAAACATCCATGAATTAAAAAGGGAATTAAACCTACCAAATATACAGGCGAAGATTACACCCTGATCCCGCCCCATGGCCCTGCAAAATACCAAAAATAAGATAGAAAGTAGGTACGAGGGGTACATCCCAATTTACACGGATGGATCTAAATCTCCTGACCCAGGCCGCACTGCAGCAGCAGCGGTGATCCAGGAGAAATGCATCACACTCAGCGAGGCTACCAGATAACTCCTCCATATGTACGGTGGAATTCTGGGCTATCATCCAAGCGATTCAATAGATACATATTAGGCAAACCACGAAAGCAGTCATAAATAGCGACTCCCTCAGTGTGCTGCGAACGCTGAAATCGGGTAACTCTACCAGTGGAGAGAACATTATTAGAGAAGTCTTCTTAACGCTTAAAAACCTGGACCAAATTAAACATACTGTAGAATTAATGTGGGTGACTTCCCATATTAACATCCCTGGAAATGAAAGTGCTGATAAAGAAGCTAAAAATAAACTAAGCGAAGCAGAAATACACCAATTAGACTACAGCGTCCAGGAGATCTACAGTATGATTAGGCAGAAAATTGATTTTAAAAATGGCAGGGGAAATGGGATATAACGCACAAATTGCGCAAAATTCACAATTTGTAGAAGCAAGTTTGTAGAAATATTGTCGCCCCAAACCCTGCAAACCCATTTGATACAAAAGTCATAAATAGAATCAAAACTGGCAAAACACTCCTAGAATTGTGCCAGGAATAAAAGAAGTAGGAATTAACAATACCCGGATTTCCTTAATACAGGAACCAGAAACATCCACTCGGTGTATGCAAATATCATGGGGTACATATCGGATATAGGAAAAAGAGGACAAATATAAACCTCTGTTAGGAACATAAAGACAGATTCATAAGAAGATAGGATAAGAAATGTAACAACAACAACAAAACCAAAATTAAAGTTTCTATGGTTTCTAGAAGCAGAATACTACTCATTATTGCCGAATAAAATTATATTGGCGTATGTATGTATGTATGTATGTATGTATGTATGTATGTATGTATGTATGTATGTATGTATGTATGTATGTATGTATGTATGTATGTATGTATGTATGTATGTATGTATGTATGTATGTACGTACGTACGTACGTACGTACGTACGTACGTACGTATGTATGTATGTATGTATGTATGTATGTATGTATGTATGTATGTATGTATGTATGTATGTATGTATGTATGTATGTATGTATGTATGTACGTACGTGTGTACGTATGTATGCATGTGTTTGTCTATGTTTGTCTTCCAACACCAAATTTCAAACCCCAACCATTCCGTCCTTGAGTCTGTGCAATGATATGCTTGGTATATGCGTGATGGTATGGTTGTGAGATGGACTGTGTGATAGTCCATAGGTGTGTTAAACATGATCTATTCACTCTCCTGGATCTTCCTCCTCTCCTTGCATTTGTAAGGGTACGTGCTGGATAGTCAAGTTGGGTGACGGATGGTCATTAGGTGTTAGTCCTTATCGCTCTACCCCTGCCGCCCTTTCACATCGGTTTGTAGGTGTGGGTGTTGTTTAGTAATGGTGAGTCTTTGTGAGTAAGGATGTGTGTTGGTCAGAAAGAGTGGATCTTTGTCAGTAAGACTGGGTGTTGGTCAGTAAGGATGAATGTTGGTCAGTAAAAATGAGCATTGATCAGTAAGTAATGTTGGGTTGTGGTAAGTTAGACTGTGTGTTGGTCACTATTCAAAAGTTTCATAGTTATCCAAACCTTGTTCCCGATGTTCAATTTTCCCTTCTGGCCATTGTGGCTCTGATGTTAAACTCCGCTTGTGGCTATAGTGGACTACCTAATAGTACCTTCTTTTGTGGACTTAGAGGCCCAAATGCTAATTTTCCCTTGTGGATAAAGTGCTCCCTGGTGTTAATTTCCCCTTGTGAATATAGTGCCCCACCTGATGTTAAATTTCCCTTGTGGCTATAATGCACCCCCACCCCCACCCCACCCCAATAAGTTTCCGTTGTGGCTATAGATAGTGCCCCCACTCTGGATATAACACTTCCTATAACAGTATGGCCCCAGTTAGACCCCCATACTACTGACGCACAATCCAAAATAATTTGTAGAAACAATACTTATTAGTGATCATCATAATACAATTCATTAACATATTGTTAAATACATCGGTATATGGAGTCTTGAGTATCAAGCAATTACACCTCTATTAAGCTCTTCTCAGTAATAACAACCTTCTTACGTATGATCGTTACAAACTGACTGATATGATTCCGGAAAAATTTCAAATATTAGCAAATATTAAAAAAGTACAAAAAAAGAAGATAATTGTTCCGACATAAAATTTTATAAAAGTTCACAACTGTATTTTGTGAGCCAATTGCTCAATATTACATCTGATAGCTATGTAAAATTTATCTATTATTCCTATTACTATCTATGTACTTATTTATTTAATAATTTGAAAATAAAATTATTACAAAATAGAGTCATAAGAAAACATTGGTTTATCTCTCATTATCAGTAAATATTTTTGAAATCTATTCATTGTTTCCTTTAATAAGAGTATTCATACAGTATATGCAACTTGTGTGAAGTCAAATATAACTTCCTGATAAGTATGTGTTTGTACACACTGTGCATACTTCACATGCTATAAAAAGGGTGCCTACAGTTGACACCTGCGCATACTTCACATGCTATAATAAAGCGCATACAGGTGACACATTAAATTGTTATTACAGAAAGATTCATTTTCTTCACTCAACACTTCTAATAATTAGGGGATTAGGAATTTAGCGGCTTTGTGGAAAGGTTATAAAATTGAGCCCGAGGATGACCGACTAATTGCAGAGTTCATTACTTTAATTGTTGTCATAAGTAGCCATATTACAATGCTTTGGACTCTGTAGATCATGAAAATTTTTTTTTTTTAAATGACTTGATTAGATAACAAAGGTATCGGTGGAAAGTTGTTTAAAGTTCTAGTCTCGGTGTAAAAGAATTTACGCTCGTGTATGCAGAATAAAGAGCAATATACTGAATTATTCACCTATAATATTGGTGCACGACAAGGTTGTCAATTAAGACCCCTTCTATTGAATGTATTTATAAATTATTTGGTATAAGACCTCAGACAAAAATGACAAAATTGTATTTTTATTGCACAAGAAATATCTTATATTTTTGCCTGGTTGTATGCTGGTGACATTGTGAATTGTGCCGATACAGTCGGCTGTTGACATATGCTGATTGAAATCGTCAAGACTTTATGTGAAAATGGTGTACTGTATGTCCATTTAGCTAAAACTAAAATTATTGTATTCAGAAATGGGGGATCTTTTTAAGGAATAATAAAAACTGGAATTATAAGACTGGATTGAGTGAGTGAAGTTTATTCCATAAAGCCAGCTGACAGTGTCAAGCGCATGATGAACATTATAATATACATAGAATTGCCTGGTGGCACATAAATCTATAAATTTAGAAATGCATATATATCATTATAAATATACATCTGAATTATTCTATAGAGAGAGGACTTCAAGTGTAATATGCATTTAGAGAAGGTATTTATTTTTTTTATTTATTTTTTTATTTTTTATTTTTGGTACATACGATAAGTCATTCTTGATTTTAGTTTTCAGAGAAATGTACACGATTCAATAATATATATCATTATTAAAAATCCAATATAAATCTACAACATATTAGCGGTATTATTGCCTAGCATTTATTAAATCAGACCTTAAGGTAAATGCTATGAATATAAAATTATCCAGATTTCTGGTAACATGACTATGCTGAAAATTTATTAATTCAAAATTGATGATTTATGTATTTAACTCAAAGCAGAGACTAACTTTCACAATCATTGATACAATGATATTCATCTTCGAGTATGTTACAAAAGGACACAATCTATGTTCAATAGTCGTAGGGTGTGGTCTGTTCCATCTACCAGTTTCTGAATTCAAATTACATGACGATGTTTATAATTTTGAAATAGCATTTCGAAATTTTTGTATTGTAACCAAATTTAAATGTTCTTTATATCCTAACTCCAGAGACAAATTTATATATAGCCTCGATCATGAGGATTCGTCTATCCTTGAATGCCAGTTTTGAACAACCGTTCAGCTAAACGTTGTTTGACAAGCGATAAAAATGCATTTGTATTGCCTACCAATTGGTTCATCTAAGCTTCTCCAAGTACAAGATCATTTAATAACCGCTTTACCAAAAATACCCAATTATTCTTCACATGACAACTTTCTACATCAGCCAACACTGAAGTTTTTAAACAATAGAAATGTATTTTCTATAATTAACGCAACCACATTTTTAGTAAAATACTTCATAATACAGTAGTACCTATTTGTCCGTAGAGGCATTATCCCCAATTCACTATAAACAAAATCATTTTACCAACATTTCTTCACCCCTAACACTTCTTTTTTTTTAATACAATTTTAAGTGTACTCTCTCGACAGCATTTGTTGAGATAAATCCCCATACTTCGGCACCATAATTCAAAATTAGGACAACAAGAATATCAAATAACTTACATACCACTTTGGGAGACATGACACTCAATTTATACAAGTATTTGTCCATAGTAACATAGCTTTAGAAACCTTCCCAGCAACTGTTTGTTGTGCTTCATTAAATCCACCACCGCCAAGAAAAACAAATGTATTGATTACTTATTGTTCCAAATCCTTATAAATAAAGCAATGTATCACTATCTAGCATTATTCCACCGCTTTGATATACCATAATTGGTTTCTTGTTTGTATTTTCTTTTAGGCGCTATTTATCACAATATTATCCAAGTTCTTTTCAGAAGACATTGCTATATCATGTGCATAAAGAATCAATAAGAATTTAAATGTAATTAAATCTATTCCTGCAACCTTACTGTGTGAAAATTCTGCCTCTAATAAACGGAGCAAATAAAAACAACGATTAACATTCACCTTTTCGTCACAAATACACTTAATAGAGTAATGCCTCCGTAATTTTCAACCTCATTTAATTGACCCTTTTATTGATATGGACAATGATTACTTCATACCAATTTAGGAAAAAAATCCTGTATTCAAATTATATAAATTTTTTCTCAACAAATCAGACTGCAATACATTATTACCATGGATACAAAATTCATTTATCAGTTTATCTGATCCACTGCTCTGTCCACACTTTAAATCTCAAAATGGCTTTACTTAGCTTTTCTTCTGTAATATCAACATTCAAAAGTTCAGAAATAATTTCAAGATCACCCCTTACATATTCGTGATAAAATTCAATGGTATCATGACCAGCACTAAATAAGGATAGTCGGGTATATTAATACTTTAAAAACATATGAGCGTCTAACAGTTGTTTATTTTTTGTGAGCAATGAATTAAGCTTTACACTGCCTAAGATGTTTTTAAAGGCTGTAAGTGTTTTTATAATACGTATCCTATAAAACTCTGTTTCATTTCTGCTGTAAATATTTCAGCATTGTTTGCTTTTTAGTTTCACGTTCCATTTCAAACCAAGAAGAATCTCGTTGTGATTGATTATGACTGCTTGTTTCCCAATTTGGTACTTGCTGCTTTAGAAATAAAGGATCCGCTACAGAAAAAACTTACATCAGAAAAGTTCATAATCAGACTGGTAATTGTACCATGATTCACATTTGAATCAGAAATGCAACGGAATATTTCTTCAAATTTCTGTTTTGCAACGACTGAATTTAATTTATTTAAAAAATCATCGTTCAGTTCAGGCTCCCATATGTATTTTGACGAGACATTTTGACTATTTATAAAATGGTGGTTTCTAATATTAGTACATCTAGAAATAGCTAAGTCAAATGAAACATTGATAGCACAATGATCAGAATGAAGGCTCGGATAACTTACTGAAAAAGTATAAACAACAAGAAGTAATGATTGCATATAACATAATCACCCAAACTTCTACCCTTATTATTTATAAATGTGAATTCACCAAAGCCAGTATGGTGACCAACACGCCCGTTTACATTTCCAAGGGAAGTTTTCTTACAAGGGTAAAGTATAGCATAACTGTGCTCATTAATCTGTCCAGTGTCACGCGATGCACGATGTATGAAATATTCTAACATATAATCTTCAGGATGTGTTATGCTGACATAATTTATTACCGTCTGCCACAGTAAGGGTAAACAAGTCCAAACCATATCTTGTTATAAATACACGGGACTATACTTCTCTCCTAAACTCATTTGGACAATAGTAAAGGAAGAACTGGCAATTCAAGCAAACAAGTCTCTACACACATTGATTAGTGTTCAAAATATACACATTTTATGCGAGAGAAACTTTCAAGTTCTTTGATACTATAGTCATACGCGTATTAATTTGAAATTTGGGGGTACGAATATTCAAATACAATTTAAGAGGTATATGCTAGGTTTTGTATTAGATTTCTCAACCTTCTGAGACAAACATACTCAATCTTACAATGAGGAAAATGTGGAAGAGTATCTCTGTGTTTACTCATTATTGTCAAAGTACTCAGTTCAGGATTAGGTTGCTCAGAATGCATAAGAATCGATATCCAAACCAATGCTTTATAGTCTGCTGAAAAAACTGGATGAGTCAGGTCAAGTCACATGGGTCACCAAAGTTGGTAATGTTTGGAACTCACAGAATGTAGTATTTTGTTTCAACTTCAGGCAACATCTTAAAGACAATTTAATTCAGGACTGGAATTCAGCTATAAACAAAAATCACATAAAATCACTATAGTAAATTTATGAGACTTTGTCTGTTCAATTTTATATAACCATTGATACCTATCTATTAAAAGCATTTGTAAGACTCTGATGTTCCGTCCATAGTTTAGCTATAGAAAAAGGACGGCATATTGGAACCATGCCTAGTCAACATATATGTTATGTGACAGAAGTCAAATAGAAGATGAATATCATTTCGTTTTACAATGCCCATTTTATAATGAGCTTAGAATCAGATTCATACCAGGGATTTGTTAGCAAGAAATACCCATGTGAGAAAGTATTTTATTTTTTAATGAAGTCTAAAAATCCAGTCGTAATATCTCAACTTGCACAATATGTCTTTTCAGTATTCCCTAGAAGAGAGTAAGTGTACATGTAACTTTATCACATGACTACTGTGTTATTTACATGGATATACCCACAGCATAATTTGTATAACTCTAAAAAGTGTAATAACACCACATGACGTCATAAATCACGTCATAACGTCATACTAAAGTGTGGCGGACCTCCTCGTTACAAGGGGTAATATTTGATTGGTTGTCGTTATCTAGAGGATGATCGACCTCGGTGTTATTGCCCGGATCGAGTAAATAATAAAATAAATTATGAAATTTATAGATGGAATAAATAGAGATCTGAGCAGATATATAGAACAGAATATCACGAGCCCCCGTACATGAAATATAACAATTTAATCAATTACATAAAACAAATTGAGATAATAGATACCATTAGGAAGATACACTTCTTTTTAAAATCATTTACCGATTTTCAACACAAATATACTATGTAATTAGCCGATCTGTTTTAAACGATAGACTTAATTCATCATAGAATCGAGTGAACAATCGAAGTCATTGCCCAGCATGCCTGCCTAACCTGCTTATCGCTGGTCACTCCAAATTCAATGATGTTGTCCGGTCAAGATTGATGTTCTGCTTTTTTTTCTCTTCTCACTCTCTCTTATCTCGCCTCTTTCGGCCCTCAAACTTTGTGTGGGTAGGTAGGTAGGTGGATATGTGGATAGGTGGATACGTGGATGGAGCTATTACCCCTTTCAAAATAAACAGAGAAGCAACCTAAATCTTCTGTCAAATATCCTTCTGGGAATAGAACATTACCCCACTCTCGTTACGTCAGATATCGTCCTATCGGAATTCAAACAGATACCAAAGGCTATCTGATCAGGCCAAGCCTAACAGACCATAAACAAACCTAGTTTCAGAAGATTAATGTACTTTCTAACGGCTATTTCACCACTAACTCAATCTGACATCACACGAGACATAACAGTTTCAGTTCAAGTCTTAATTATACAAATGAATCAATAAATTCACTTCATGGCTTAACTACATTAATTTCAGTGAATACTCACTCAAGTCTTTATCATACATGAAACCATCTAAGACAACTTGTATCAAATAAAGTAATGCATGAAATTCTTAGAATACATGATTCCTATAACAATCAAGACGACAAATGCAAACAATTCGTCAAACTCATTTGAAGAAGATTATTGTACGAATTCAGACAAATGAACTCAAACAAATAGTTATACTCATATCAAGAAAACTGGTGTACAAATTTAAACAAATAAATTCAAACAAATAATTATATTGATATCAACGAATTACATGAGAATGATGCAAATACCTTGTGCTTTCAAGACTCGCTTGCTTCTACCCCCAGAATTGTGTCCCTCAACTTCCAGACACTTGTCCCTTGAACAATTGTTTATACGAGAGAATTTCGCCTGATCCTCAAGGAGTCAAGATCTCAGCTTTTCGCAGGAAAACTTGGACTGATTAAATTTTGCGATGTGGAATATTAAAACATGAAATTTCGCATGGGAAACACACCTCTTATTTAGCGTAGCCAATCAGATTAAACGTATCTACCGCTTTTTATAAATACACGCCAAACGCGGTTAGCGTACCCCCTTGATTTTCGTGCATATTTTTTTTTTATCGGCCCCCTCATGGACATTCGTCCTTTTGGGATTATTTTAATATAAGTATTGAAAAAACTTTAAATGAAAATCAAAATATCATTATAGTTGGTGATATAAATGACGATCTACTGGATGCATGATGTTACAAATTAAAAGAATTCAATAATACTCAACGATTTAACAATATCATTCAACAACCGACCAGAGTTACAGAAACAAGACCATCTTTATTAGACCCGATATTAGTTTCAAAAATTGATAAATGTTAAGAAAAGCGATGTTATTCCATTTGGACTAGATGTCTCAGACCATTATGGCACTTTTGCCTTTGTTGAAGTGGATTTTCAGATGACACAAACTTATAGTTGTAAGATATGGCAATACTCTAGTGCGGACTTTGATATTTTTACAGCTGAAATCGAGTATTTTCTTTGGGATAAAATTCGTAATAGAAAACAAACCATTAATAATGCTACTGAATCTTTTACATCGAAATTATTGGACATGGCTTTAACTTACATACCACATACAAACATTACTGTGTGTCCACGTGATCAACCTTGGTACGACAGCATGATATGAAAATTCAGTCGAAAAAGAGACAGAGCTAAGAAAGTCGCGTAAAGGATGAACAATCAGTATAAATGGCAAAGTTATAAGAAACTAAGAAATAAAGTGAATAATTTTTTTTAAAAAAGCAAATGAAAAATTTGCTAAGAAGATTGAAACTTTAAACTTTACTTCTTCAAATTCGGAACAATACTGGAAAATTGTTCCATTTTTGATCAAAGGAATAAATTTCAATTCGGTTCCTCCTTTCTGTGTTGAAGAAGAAAATGGTTCAAATAAATTGATTTTTGAGGATATCAAAAAGGCAAACTATCTGAATGACTGTTTTGCATCAATCTCTATCATTGATGACAGGGACATTTTCCTACCTCCAAAATATTATTGCACTGATAAAGCTTTTGAGCTTTTGACCAAATACAGATTAGAAAACAAGAGATATACGACGTCATCATGTCACTATCGCTTGACAAGGCTGCAGGGCCAGATCTTATCAGTCATAGACTGCTCAGTGGAGTCTCAAATTCTATAATCAAACCACTTGTAATTCTGTTTAATAGATCTTTAATTGACAGAAAGTTTCCTATCATATGGAAAACTGCCAACGTAATACCCATTTTTAAGAAGGGAGATAAATGTTTACCATCGAATTATCGCCCAATTCTTAGTTGCGTGGGAAAGATTTTTGAAAGAATTGTATTTAAGCATTTCTTAAATTTTTGAACGAAAATAAGCTTATCTAAAAGTTACAGTCAGGGTTTCTACCAAAAAATTAAACAGTATACCAAATGATTGACATTAATTATCAAATAAAACAAGCTCTAGAAACGCATAACTATATGTGTATGTTTGTTTTTTTTTTTTTTTTTTTTTTTTTTTTTTTTGCGATATATTTAAAGCATTTGATCGTGTTTGACACAAAAGATTGTTACACTAACTTAGTGAATATGGAGTAAGGAGATACATGCTAAACTGCTGTTATGATTATTTATCATTAAGAATGCAAAGGATTCTTTTAAATGCAGATGAATCGTGCATGAAATATGTCACGACTCTATGGTCTAAGAAAAATGTAACAGAAAGAAAGTGAAACCAACAAATCAAGTAAAAATCAACAAGCAATTTATTACTAGATAATTAAAATGAAAAATCAAAAAGTCACTTACAGTAATGTGTTTTGAAATCCTAATAATCCAATAAGAATGATTGTTCTAATCACAAGTCCTAAATATAGAATGTTCCGAATTCACAGCTGTGTCCTTGAATGTTATGATGTGTAAATGGTCTCTAAAGTCCTGATGTACTAGAAATCTTGATGTGCTGATGTCAAAATGAAGTATTCCAAAATCTCTGAATAAGTTCACATAAATTCCAAAATCATCAATTAAAAATCCAAAATCCAAAAGTTTATGAGCACTGTTATAGTCCAATGAATATTTAAAATAATTCCTCTCTTAGAATTTGGAATGAATTTTTACAACTGTAATAGCTCTTTACAAGACTGATGGTAATGTCAAAACTGAATAAATGTCCACCAAACATGGCATATATAAAGATTGGTCACATGACAGAATGTTCTAGAACATGAGTCATCTTAATGGAATTTTACTTGTAAACAACAATCAACCTTGACCTTCAAATTGAGAAAACATATTGATCAAAACAACCTAATTCAAGGACACTAGTTAAACATGTTTTTCCTGATAACATTAAGATTTAAGCAAATATTAAAGTGAAGAAACATTTATAATTTCCTAAAATATATATAATATTATATAAACATCATACATAACACCTCCCCTCATAAAGAAAAAGAAAGATTTATGTAATAAAGCTTTCTTTTGAATATACATCTAATACTATAATAACCAAAATTACATAAGAACATGTTTTATGATATTGGACTTAATTACATCAAGCAATATTACATTTCTAGGCACGTGAGAGTGCATCTGCAATCACATTGTCTTTTCCCCTGATGTGTTTGATGTCAATGTTATATTCCTGCAATATCAAACTCCATCTCAACAATCTCCGATTTGTATCTTTCATTTTGTTGATGAAAGTAAGGTTATTGTGGTCACTGTACACAATAATTGGAGAAAGAGCTGATGTAACATACACTTCAAAATGCTGTAAAGCCAATATCAAAGCCAAACATTCCTTCTCAATTGTGGAATAATTTTTCTGGTGCTTGTTTACTTTTTTAGAAAAATAACACACAGGGTGATCCACACCACTTTTGTCTTCCTGAATCAATACTCCACCAACCCCTACATCACTTGCATCAACAGATAATTTAAATGATTGGCTGAAATTTGGTGCAGAAAGAACTGGTGCATTCTTAAGCATGGCCTTTAACTTGTCAAAAGATTCCTGACACTTGTCAGACCAATAAAATTTGGCTTTCTTACTCAATAAACTTGTCAAAAGTTCAGCAATTTTGGAAAAATTGGAACAAAATTTCCGATAATATCCAGCCATACCTAGAAATCGCATCAGTTGCTTTTTACAAATTGGAACTTGAAATTCAGAGATAGCTTTGATCTTAGCTTCTATAGGTTTAACTTGACCTTGTCCCACAATATGTCCTAAAAATGTGACACAAGCATGGCAAAACTCACTTTTGCTCAAATTAATTGTCAGATTCACATCGCTGAGTCGATCAAAGAATTTTCGAATGGTTTCCAAATGATCTTCCCAGGTGTTGTTTTAGATAATTACGTCATCGATATAAGCGTCACAATTATCAAGACCAAATGTTATCATGTTCATCAGACGTTGAAACGTTGCACGCGAATTTTTCATTCCAAACGGCATAACTTTATATTGATAAAGTCCATCTGGAGTTACAAATGCTGGAATTTCTTTTGCCCTTTCCGTTAGTGGAATTTGCCAGAATCCTTTTAAAAGGTCAAACTTGGTGACATATTCCGCATTTCCAATTTTATCAATGCAATCGTCCATTCTTGGGATTGGAAATGAATCAGTTTTGGTGACACTGTTGACTTTTCTATAGTCAGTACACATACGGAATGTATTATCTGGCTTGGGAACAAGAATACATGGTGAACTCCAGTTACTTTTACTTGGTTCTATGAAATCATTCTCCAGTAAATACTGAATTTCTTTCTTCAGATAGTTCTGTTTGAGAGGATTCATCCTATAAGGATGCTGTTTCACAGGCGCAGAATCTACAATGTCAACGTCATGATAAATTTTACTTGTTCGTGTTGGAACATCAGGAAACAAGTGCTCATAGTCATGTAATAGCTGTTTTAGTTCATTTCTTTCCTGTTGTTGTAGATGTGAAAGTTTCTGGTCTAGGTTGTTCAATATTTCTGAATTCCGAAGATTGGTTATACCAGAGTCACTATAGTCTGATCGTACTCCATCGTTGATATCTTCACTGTGTGGGACAGGTACAACTAAATTAACTGAATAATTAGCTGGGCTATCTCTGTCAAAATATTCCTTTAACATATTTATATGACAAAGTTGTTTCTGTTTCCGTCTCCCAGGAGTGTTAATGATATAATTTAAGTCATTTACTTTCTTTTCAACGGTATAAGGACCATAAAATTTAGCCTGAAGAGGATTTTGAGTTATGGGCAAGAGAGCCAGAACTTTGTCACCAGGTTTAAAACTCCTTTCCTGTGAATTTATGTCATACCTTAATTTCATTTTTGACTGGGTATTGTGAAGATTAGTTCTTGCTACTTCACAGGCCTTTGACAACTTGTATTTGAAATCAGAAACATAATCAAGAAGATTAATCTTTGAATCTTCATTTGAAAGAAGTTTCTCTTTCAATAATTTCAATGGTCCACGGACAGTATGACCAAAAACTAGTTCAAAGGGACTAAAACCCAACGACTCTTGAACTGATTCCCTAACAGCAAACAACAACAAATGAACACCCTCATCCCAATCCTTTTCTGTATCAAAGCAATATGATCGAATCATATTCTTCAAAGTTTAATGAAATCTTTCCAAAGCACCTTGACTTTCAGGGTGATAGGCAGAAGATTTAAACTGTTGGATGCCTAGTTCATGCATAACTTGTTGGAAAATTCCAGACATAAAATTTGACCCTTGATCTGACTGGACAGATTTGGGAAGGCCAACAAGTGTAAAAAACTTCACCAAAGCTTTCACAATAGTTTTAGTTTTTATATTTCTCAGAATAATTGCCTCTGGAAATCTTGTAGATGTACACATGATGGTCAACAAGTATTGGTTGCCTGACTTGGTTTTAGGTAAAGGACCAACACAGTCTACTATTATTCTACTAAATGGTTCATCAAATGCAGGAATAGGTTGCAGATGAGCCTTAGGTATCTTCTGATTGGGTTTTCCTACCATTTGACAAGTGTGACAAGATCTGCAGTATTTAGAAACATCACTTTTGAGTTTCGGCCAATAAAAATGATTCAAGATCTTGTGATAAGTCTTACGGACTCCTAAATGACCAGCCAAAGGAGTTTCATGGGCTAAATTAAGAATTTCCTGTCTATATGACTTAGGAACAACAATTTGATAGCTCACTGACCACTCGTCACCAGCGGGTACATCAGGTGGTCTCCATTTCCTCATAAGGACCCCATTTTTCACAAAGAAACACACTGGAACTTGTGTGGCTTCAGTTTCACTAATAGCCCTCTGAAACAAACAAGATATCTCGGGATCTTGCTCCTGTTCAACGACAAGGGATTGTCGTTTGTCGTCCTGATTAGAACAAAGAGAATGAGTTGCCAAAAGAGGATCACTGTGATCAATACCATTTGATTGATCAATACCTGAGGAAAAAGTGACCTCATCAAAAGACTGACCAATACATGTGTCAGCTAAAGGAATAATATCCTGATCAACATCACTCTCAAGAGCTCTTTTTGCCATAGCTCTAGTAACTGCACAAGCAGGGTACAAATCAGGGATTTCAGTTTCGACAGGATCAACTTTCTGATCCAAACAAGGCTTGTCAGTTACAAGTGGGTTAACCACAACCTTATCTCCAGCTAGGTCATTGCCTAGTAATAAATGAACACCCTCTGTGGGTAAAGAAGTCACTGCCCCAACAGTCACAGGTCCAGAAACTAAGTCTGATGCCAAATTTACACAATGAAGAGGAACATTTACAAAGCCGCACTCTACTCCCTGAACAAGAACACTTTCACTTGAAGAAGACTCCTCAGACAAAGGCAAAGTACCTGATAATAAAAGACTCTGAGAAGCTCCAGTGTCCCTTAATATTTTAATTGGGATAGATTTGGCAGAATCACCAATAAGTGATATAGAACCTTCTGACATGAATGGTTCATAAGCCTCCAAAATAGAATCAGACTAGGGTTTGTTTGACCCAACAAATGTATTGCTTTCAATACAAGACCGTGACCTTGACCTCGTAGAAATAAGAGCATTTGGAAAAGCTCTGTCTTTTCTCTGTTGCTTATTTTTCAACTTGAAGCAATCAGAAATAACGTGCCCTTTCTTTTTACAATAAGTGCACGTAGGAAGAGATAAGGATTTCTGATCAGTCTTATCAGATGTTTGATTCCTAACAGTTGTGCTGTTGTGAAATTTGGAAGAACTCGAATGAGATTGAAATGGTTTTTTACCAGAAAACTGCTGAGAGGACGACTTATTGCCAAATAAAATTTTGTGAGTCAAGGAATAATCATCAGCCATAAGAGCAGCATTTTCCAAAGTTTCCACATTCCGCTCGTCAAGATAGGTTTTAACATCACTATGGATGCACCTCTTGAACTCTTCAATTAATACGAGCTGTCTGAGGTTATCATAAGCTTGATCAACTTTCTTGGCTGAGCACCACCTATCAAATAGTTGTTCTTTATCCCTTGCAAATTCGACATGAGTTTGTCCAGTTTCTTTTCTACAATTCCTGAACCTTTGTCGATATGCCTCTGGTACCAACTCATAAGCTTTCAAGATGTACTCCTTAACCACATCATAATCAGTGCTTTGTTGTACTGACAGTGAAATGTAGACTTCACGAGCTTTGCCAATAAGTACACTTTGTAATAACAAAGTCCAATGCTCTCTGGGCCATTTCAAGTTTTCAGCTATTTTCTCGAAATGAAGAAAGTATTTATCTACTTCTTTTTCCTGAAAAGGGGGTACTAACCTAATATATCTAGTAACATCAAAACCTGAACTTGTGTTTAAAGGAGTGGAGTGTGCTCTGTTTGCCAGTTCTAATTCTCTTAATTTAAATTGCATTTCCCTTTCTTCTCTTTGCATCTGCATTTGTATCTGCCTCTCTTCTTTCTGCATTTGTATCTGCCTCTCTTCCTTCTCTCTCTCCATCTGTATCTGCCTCTCTTCTTTCTGCATTTGTATCTGCCTCTCTTCCTTCTCTCTCTCCATCTGTCTCTCTTCTTTCTGCATTTGTATCTGCCTCTCTTCCTTCTCTCTCTCCATCTGTATCTGCCTCTCTTCTTTCTCTCTCTCTCTCTCTGAATCTGAAGCTTTGCCAATTCTAAATCAATCTGGTTCTTTAACTCTAATTCCCTTAATTTCCTGTCAGAACCAGATACAGGCTTTCTCTTCAAACTTAAAGCACTGCTATCAAAAATTCCCTTTCCTACTAAATACTGAATCAAAATAATCTTTATCTCCTGTTTTGTCAATGATACTTTTGCCTCAGATAGACTGTATTTTCTGGCAAGCTCGAGCAACTCATCCTTTCTCATACACTCTAACCCCTCCTGGGTAGGTTTTGAAATGAAATTCTGAACATTAGATGCCATAGTAAATGCTTGTTGGTTTCACACAAAAAAATTTCTCTATATAAAATCTTTGCCAAAGAAAAAAAAAAAATTCCAAGACAAAATCAATATGAATTTCAAAGATAAATTTAATATCTATAATATGCTTTAAAGAAATTCAATCCCGGAACGACGAGCCCCCAATTTCTGTTACGACTCTATGGTCTAAGAAAAATGTAACAGAAAGAAAGTGAAACCAACAAATCAAGTAAAAATCAACAAGCAATTTATTACTAGATAATTAAAATGAAAAATCAAAAAGTCACTTACAGTAATGTGTTTTGAAATCCTAATAATCCAATAAGAATGATTGTTCTAATCACAAGTCCTAAATATAGAATGTTCCGAATTCACGGCTGTGTCCTTGAATGTTATGATGTGCTAATGGTCTCCAAAGTCCTGATGTACTAGAAATCTTGATGTGCTGATGTCAAAATGAAGTATTCCAAAATCTCTGAATAAGTTCACGTAAATTCCAAAATCATCAATTAAAAATCCAAAATCCAAAAGTTTATGAGCACTGTTATAATCCAATGAATATTTAAAATAATTCCTCTCTTAGAATTTGGAATGAATTTTCACAACTGTAATAGCTCTTTACAAGACTGATGGTAATGTCAAAACTGAATAAATGTCCACCAAACATGGCATATATAAAGATTGGTCACATGACAGAATGTTCTAGAACATGAGTCATCTTAATGGAATTTTACTTGTAAACAACAATCAACCTTGACCTTCAAATTGAGAAAACATATTGATCAAAACAACCTAATTCAAGGACACTAGTTAAACATGTTTTTCCTGATAACATTAAGATTTAAGCAAATATTAAAGTGAAGAAACATTTATAATTTCCTAAAATATATATAATATTATATAAACATCATACATAACAAATTCATTAGAGTGGGCATCCCACAAGGATCCGTACTTTGTGTCCATTACTTTACTTTTTCTTATTTATATTAATGATATTGCAGAAGGTTTGTCTAGTATAACAAGACTATTGCTGACGACAGTTCTATGTCTGATATTTCAACAGATATTACTATTATTGAACACGAAATGAACCAAGACCTAGAAAGATTACATAGATGTACCAAACAATGACTTGTCTCTTTAAATCCATCAAAAACATTATTAAAAAATGCCTCACCTACTCATATTTCTCATCCAAAATTAATTTTAGATAAATACATCTATTGCCTTCGTAGATAACCACAAACACCTTGGAATAACTCTGATGAGCGATATAAGTTGGCGAAACCACATGGAAGAACTTATTCGGAAAGCATCAAAGATGATTGGAATAATGAGAGTGCTCAAGTTCAAAATGAAATGAACAGAGATTCACTATACAATATATATATATATATATATATATATATATATATATATATATATATATATATATATATATATATATATATATATATATATCTTTCACAGATCAATTTTAGAGTATGCTGATGTAGTATGGGATAGGTGTAACGAAACCGATTCTAATCAACTTGAAAATATACAAAAGGAAGCAGCAAGAATTGTAACAGGACTTACCAGAAGTGTTAGATCTGAATTTTTATATAGAGAATGTGGCTGGCTACCTTTAGAAGAGCTTAGAAAAGTCCAAAAACGTGTTACATTTTATAAAATGGTTAATCATATGACACCAGACGTTTTAAACGAAATTAATCTACCAGATGTTGCTCAACGTGGGGACCAGAGATATTCTTTGGTTTAAACATATTTTATTGTCAAAACATGATACAATGGGATTGGTCACAAGTTCTAACAACTTAAATTAGCTCTCTCCCTACATAACTAATAATGAAGAATGGTTGGAGAGAGAGAGAGAGAGAGAGAGAGAGAGAGAGAGAGAGAGAGAGAGAGAGAGAGAGAGAGAGAGAGAGAATGGTGGCACGATGATAGCAATCATGATTTAGATAAGTTATTGAAATCGTCCAGTATCAGTTATATATTTGTACACATGTTGTATAATTCTGTATTTTTCTTTTGCATCGCCCTTTCCCCAAAGCAGTAAATGTAAGCTAACAGTTGGATATGACACTGAGCGTAATTTCCTCATCAACTCAGTTCGTTGCTGACTACACTTGGGACAGTGCATGAAGAAATGCTTAGTGGTTTCTATCTCACCGCAGGAACAAAAAGGGGTGTCAACAAGTTGAGCGCGGTAAAGATCAGCTTTTAACGAGCTTACATTGTGTCGCAATCTAGTATGGATAATGTTTAGGGCTCGATGTTTACAACTAGGCATATTGTTGGCATAAACGCTTTTTCAAAGCACTGTAAGACATGTTTGTTGAAATTAGACATGACAATGTATAAATATTGCTTTATATTTCTATTAAAATTTTCGACAGGTTCTTACAAGTTAGACATAACAGAGATACGATTGGATTGCTTATTCATTCTATACAAACTGAGGAATAAGTATAATTACTTGGTGTCGATATTGATTGGTTACTAAACTTAGGCTTACATATCAGTAATATTTGTAAAATGACCTCAGCACAAATAGATACTCTTAAACGTTCATGTAAATACTTCACTTTTGAAAGAAGAAAGGCAATATAAAATGTATTTATCATGGCAAACCTCAATGTATGTCCGCTAGTATGGCATTCTTGTGGTAAAACAAATACACAAATACAGATAAATTAGATAAATTTGACAGTGACAGTGCTATTTATGAAGAACTGCTCAAAAAAAAAAAAAAGGGAACAACGCTTACCTTATACTTATATAGATTGAGGCAAATGGCTCATGAAACGTACAAAATAGTTTATGGTTTAGGCCCAGCTCATAATACAGGTTTTGTAAATATTAAACTCTATAAATACTCTTTCAAATAGAAAAACATGATCGATATACCAAGAATCTAGACAGCAAGGTATGGTATAAACAATTTTAGCTCTGCAGCAGTTAAGCTGCGGAACTCCCTACCAGATGAAGCCAGATATACTAGCAGTTAAGCTGCGGAACTCCCTACCAGATGAAGCCAGATATACTAGCAGTTAAGCTGCGGAACTCCCTACCAGATGAAGCCAGACATACTAGCAGTTAAGCTGCGGAACTCCCTACCAGATGAAGCCAGACATACTAGCAGTTATAATGAATTCAAACGATTAATTACTTTTTGGAAAGGCGAATGTTGCAAACGCAATGCTTGTTAGGACATTGAAGAGAATGCCACGAGCTCAGTGTCTGTGTGGATAGAGCTTGTATCAAAATTCCATCATTTTGTATTATCTTGCTTACTTGCTTATTGTAGTCACCAACTTTTAAAATCATTCACTGATCTGATTAAATTTTTTTTATAGCTGAATTCCAGTAATCTTTGTATGTTTTGTGTTCTCTGGCTGTTAAGTTGCTAAGTGAATAATGTCTATATCTGTGCACCGTATATTATATATATATATATATATATATATATATATATATATATATATATATATATATATATATATGTGTGTGTGTGTGTGTGTGTGTGTGTGTGTGTGTATTTCTGTGTGAGCATTTTGTATGCAGATATTGGTATTGGTATGTGTATGCATTTAAATTCTGTATATATGCATATGTGTAAGTATTTATGTCACATTACAGTATGTATGTATGTATGTATGTATGTATGTATGTATGTATGTATGTATGTATGTATGTATGTATGTATGTAAGTTCCGAACTACCGCTATACCGCAGTAAATATTGTACATTGTAATACGTTGTTTATAAATTTTGGTGGTAAAAAGAAATTGAATTGATCTTGATTAGTTTGGTGCTGCACGATGATGACATTCTTGCACAGCGCATTGACAACCTTTAAAATATAGTTATTGTAAGAAATTGTGTCGATACTAATTGTGCATAAGTATAAATTTTGGTGTTATTTTGTGTTAGTATTATTGTCAATATCATTACTGTGTATATAAAGAAATGGATGAGCAGCAGTCGTCGTTCATGAAAATTGCTGAAAGAGGTCACAATGTACTTTTAACAGGCTGTCCTGGAACTGGAAAAACCTACATACTAAGTAAGATTATTGATAAATTGTCCATGAGTGGGAGAAGGATAGTTTTAACTGCATCAACTGGAAAAGCTGCAAGTGTATTAAAACAGTATGTATCTACCGAACTAAATGTCACCACAATTCATAGTTTCACCGGCATCAAAGTGATATTGTCAGTATAAGGTAACATAAGAAACTTTTCAGTGTGGAAAATTCAAAGTATCTTGAGGCACCTGTACACTTGCTCAACATGTTTACCTTGCTTTGTTGAAATACCTTGAATGATTTGCAACTTACGATCCAAAATCAAAATATTTACAGACAGACATTGAAACTCAACTACATCAAAAACAGACAAAAACTATTAAAACAGAGGACCAAGCGGGTCTAACATTGCTTACCTGGGTAAATGACATGTTAGCTTGTGAAAGGAAATTCATACATATATAAATTGAAAGTATTTATGAAACAAATAGATCTTTATTTCACAGAAACAGTGTCATTTTATAAGGAAAAAGAAACAAATATGCGTGGTTCTGGTTTGCCGACCGTCCATGTTGATCATTGCCGACCCTAGCACTTTCCCACCCACCAACAAAAATTATCTAATTATGTTTAAATAATAAAATTCACATTATCAAAATTGATTTGTTGATCTAATTGAGCCAGTTTTGCCCAGTAGTTTGAAGTGCTGGAAATATTATTTGATTTATATATAATGTTTAAAAAAACAACTGCCTACCCTAATTTTAAAACCATTGCAATAGGAAACACGCATATTTTATTTTGTGGCCTAAGGCGGTTGAACATGAAGCTTCTGCCACATTAAAAAGTCAAATTACTTTAGTCTTGATATAGACCATTTTGGCATATTGTTTGGTGGTAGTTTCAGCCTTGTTACTCATCAAATGCCCTTTAATTTGTACAACAAGTTTGAATAAGTTCTGAAAAGTAAGGGATTGACAAGATTTACATAATGTTGAATCTCATAAAAGTTAGGTGCCAACACACCTGAAAGACCACGTCTCAAGAGACAATATTGTCAATACACAGATTTTCAATGTGATGATATAGCATTATGAACTGTTATGAGAGACAACCTGTCTTGAGAAACAATAATTTCTGCTATTATATGAACAGGTATTATTTTCTTTTGTAGAATTTCAATGCCAGTGCGTATTTTTACTTCCTTTGAAATGTGAAGAACATTCCGAAAGTTTGACACTGTTTTGTCAAAAGAATTAGAAACACCCAGAGTGTTCATGTTGATTGGCTGTCCACGTACCTTTAATTACCAAGTGTTAGTAAACAAATCAATGGTCAGTTCTTTCATGACAGGATTACCATTGGACAATATATTAGTTGTCAAATAAATCAAAATTTCAATCATAAGTGCTTCAGTTTCTTTATGACTCTAGATAAGTCAATGAGACTTCTTCAGATAGTTGCAAATTTGAATTTGCATGGTGCGAAGTTTTATGTCTTTTTGACTTTACAATTACAAAATGACCTCACTTTGAATGATTTATGGAAAAACTTGTTTGTATCCTTTGAATGCAGTTATGCAGATGCAACTGACCTCCTAACAAGTATTCTTGATGAGGTAATTTCTAAATATTCAATGATGAGCATTGCTCAGTTAAGGAAAGAGTATCTGGAGAGGAATACAGCAACTAAAAAAGAAGCCCTTCGCAAGCAATTATCAATGAAAATAGACAGTGAGAAAAAGCCTAAGTTAACTGGAAAACGGAAAGTAAATAATAGCGGTAAAGGAAAGGCAAAGAAAAAAATAGTCAAATTGAATGGCCATGTGGGGTATGTGGCAAAGATGAAACTGACAATTATGTTGCATGTGATGGATGTGATATATGGTTCCATTCTTATTGTATGAAAACTGAGGACCTAAATGTGTTAGCAGATGAATGGTTTTGTCCCACATGCACAGAAGAGCAACATTCAGAATAATGTATGTGAAGAAAATATCCAGTTAGTAGTTTGGAGCCTGAAGGCATTGATTGATCTATTGATTGGTGATTGACAGCACAATGTATATGAGATTGTTTTCATTGTTGTTTTATGTCCCACCAACAGAAGTACATTATTTAGTGTTCAGGCAATATGAGTAAATTGCCTTGTTCACTGAAAAATAAAAGATAATTCAACGATGGGCAGAAAGTTTCAAAAACATCCTTAATCAACAGTCATCTATCACTGATGATGCAGTTGATAAACAGACCCAAGGGGAAATCAATATGCCACTTGCTGATCATACAACGCTGACTGAAAGCGTGAAAGCAATTGACCCGCTTGTCAAATGGTAAAGCACGTGGAGCAAATGCTATACCAGCAGGAGTATACAAAGCCGGAGGCTCGCTCATGGCACAGAAACTGACAGAATTTTTCCAATCAATGTGGACTCGGGGAACTATACCCCAGGAGTACAATGATGTGTCCCTTGTCGAGTTGTACAAGCGGAAAGGCAACAGACAATCCTGCGACAACAATCAGGGCATCTCCTTCCTGTCAATAGCCGGCAGATTTGTACTGGAGCTACAGACTTCGAACAGAGCAGAATTGCAAAGGCAGTGCAGAAGCGTGAGCTGTGTAAATCTCAGAATTGCAGTACATCTTCTATTGATCAAGCAAACCCAAGCAGCATCTCCTGTCATGTGTGCCACAGACAGTTCAATTACAAGTTGGCCTGATTAGTCACTCATGTACTCATAGAAACCAAACCAGTTAGTGATCTCTTTGAACTAAAAGGACAAAGAACATCAATAGAATGCCTTGCCTAAGGAAACACCTGTAAGCACTTTTTTCAAACATGGATGGTTTGATTGATGTATAACATTAAGTCAAATGTGAAACATTACATATTGCTGTTTCTATCAAGGAATGTTTAGTGACCAGAAACCCATCACAGTAGCTGACCCAGCTTGGTATACATTTAGGAAGGATTTTCATAAGCAACGCACATAAACCATTTGTTTTGGGATACCCCAACCACTCTGTCACTGCCTAATGCTCCCTGCTTCTGCAAGGAACGTGGCAACTAAAGGACATGGTGTTGTGAAATATTTACTATTGGACACATGCTGCTTTTTATGTGCAGGTAAAACAAAACAGTTTACAAATTGTTATCTGTTGCAAGTAGGAATTCTGCTATAATAAGTGTTGACAGGATTACCATACTCTGTACATCTAGTTAACTCACTGTTACAAATTACTGCAAAAACCTCACTACATATTTAGACAGCTATTCTTTAAGGCCCCCCCCCCCCCAAAAAAAAAAAAAAAAAATATGTGTGTTTGCTATTGCACTGGTTTTAAAATTAGGGTAGGCAGGTAGGTATTTTTTTTAAACATTATATATAAATCAAATAATATTTAAAGCGCTTCAAAGTACAAGGCAAAACTGGCTCAATTAGATGCAAAAATAAATGTCGGCAATGTGATTTTGTTGATAATAAGAGAATTTTTTTACTTTTTTTGTAAACATTATATATAAATTAATTAATATTTCAAGCGATTCAAATTAATGGGCAAAACCGGCTCAATTTTGCAATGTGATTTTTTGTATAATTTTTTTTTAAACATTATATATAAATCAAATAATATTTCAAGCCCTTCAAAGTACTGGGCAAAACCGGCTAAATTAGATCCACAAATCAATTTTGGCAATGTGAATTTTTTTAAATAATTTTTTTTGTTGTCAAACATTATATATAAATCAAATAAAATGTAAAGGGCTTCAAAGTACTGGGCAAAACCGGCTCAGTTAGATGCACAAATCAATTTTGGCAATGTGTTTTTTGTTTTAATATATATATATATATATATATATATATATATATATATATATATATATATATATGCATAGGATTTTTATTCACCCTCAGCCTCAGTTATTCTCACTTGTTATTAGTACAGTTATAGAATTTCACAGGCTTGTGTAAGAAAAGAAATGTCCTTAAATATGTGTGCTTTTTCTCAGCACATGTGACTGCAGATGTAGCAATTGGACCATAGGTGTATAACTTTTTCTAGTCTCTCTTTCTCTCTCTCTCTCTCTCTCTCTCTCTCTCTCTCTCTCTCTCTCTCTCTCTACAGTGACAGAATTTTTATTTCTCCGACACTGTTTATATTTATATTTATACATGTATGTTGATTCAAACAGCATGTAGGCAAGACCTAATACTAATGTTCATTAAATTTACAACATTCCCAAACATACGTAAAACACTGAGAAAAAAAATTCATTTGAATAATTATCTGTATTTACGCTAGTATGCTTATTTTACCAAAACACAATAAAATTATCCATTTCTTCGCTCGATATCGTCTGCTTGTATTTCGTGCTGAATTTTTTAATAGCGGTTGTTCGGAACTTGCCTCTCCGTCAAGGGTGAAATCCAAGACTAGCCAAATGCCAACGGCAACTTCCGTCAGCGTACTTCTCCCTTCTGCAAAATCGGCGAACAAATATGGAATTTTCTCCAATATGTCATGAATTGAACGAGGTCTGTTGAGATGTTAAGATAATTGATGCATTTTTTATTACAGGTGGCATAATTTTTACATTAGGAGACGAAAATAGGACAAGCTAGCAGGGTTGGAAATAGCGAGGGGTGAGTAGTCGTGTCTTCCCTTGTGTTATATTGTTACAGGTTGGATCCCCCCAGCCCACTATCCATTGATCGATACTCCTAATTTTGTTTGTAACGAGTCCCTGTGTGAATAACGACGTAATAGCTTCGATTGAACAACAGAAACACATGTGTAAACTTCTGAACCGTGCACCTGTTGATCCCATTCCCAGTAGCAGCGCTGATGACACACAGAGAAGAGACATTCCACAACGTATATCTTCTAAAATTCGCACATCAGCCAGCAAACTAATTTTTACATTAGGAGACGAAAATAGGACAAGCTAGCAGGGTTGGAAATAGCGAGGGGTGAGTAGTCGTGTCTTCCCTTGTGTTATATTGTTACAGGTTGGATCCCCCCAGCCCACTATCCATTGACCGATACTCCTAATTTTGTTTGTAACGAGTCCCTGTGTGAATAACAACGTAATAGCTTCGATTGAACAACAGAAACACATGTGTAAACTTCTGAACCGTGCACCTGTTGATCCCATTCCCAGTAGCAGCGCTGATGACACACAGAGAAGAGACATTCCACAACGTATATCTTCTAAAATTCGCACATCAGCCAGCAAACTATTTCAAACTTCAGAGTTTCAAAATATGGCCTCAGTAATTTTTAATTGAGCAAGCATAAGTGAAGGAACACTCATTTTGTCTTTTAATATTGCTGGGGATTCGAATTCGTTGACTAAATCTGAGGATAAAATTTATAAACATTTGCAACATAAACGTAGAAGTATCATAGAGAGCAGCAGCTCCAATGACTGACTGAAATTTAGAACAATTACTTCTCGTTACAATGTTGAGACTTTGAACTATCACTGTGACCCACGCAGGGTGTTGTGTTTTTGTTTACATTTTAAATTCTTGCAACTTTTCAAGTAGCAAAAGACAAGAAAACAAAACAATATCGTTTAGAATTTTCTTGTTTAAAAGATATCCAAATGATTAATAAAAATCTAGTCATGTTAGAAAGAGATTTATTTTTTATTTTTTTAGACTCTTACATCGTCATCTTAGAGCTTAATGCATAAATAATTTCTTGTAATTAAGCCATACAAAATACGGTGTTTGAAAGTGCTGTAAATTAATGAATTTTCTGTATAACTGAATGTATTTAATAACTGTTAGTTTATTAAAATTGCCTTGAAATTTGTTTGGAAGTGCAGTTTTGCATGTGTATTCAGTAAGTAACGAAAGAAAAGGGTCCAGTAAGTAGCGTAAGAAATGGGTTCACTTACAGGTCCAAAACCTATGTTCCATTTGCGAAATAAAGAAAATTCCACTCGCCTGTGACTGCAGTTTAAATTCATTCATCAGTCCCAGTTATGTACGTGTGATGGACGTTTTTCAGTGGGTTGTACATTATCTTTCATAAGCCTTTAAAGGCCATAATTTATTTTCAAGAATACTTTTTAGAAAATTGAAACACAATGTGTGAATAAAAAGAGGGTATGTAATAAATACAAAACCACATAAGTATTTTGTTCCTAGGCGGGGGAAAAAATACTTATGTAGTTTTATCTATATACAACGCTGGATCCGGGGATATAAGAGCTTTCCTCTCTTTTGGTATATAGTTTTGGATTTATAATTATAATTTTATGCATGCACCTTGCATTTCTATATAGAAATCCAGTGGGTTTGTGCATCTAGCGGAGTGTTCCTACTTTTATTTTTTTTTATTTTCTTTTTTACGATGACCGCATGGACTAGTGGGTTAGGTCGATGGTGTACCAGAGCTAGGCAATAGGTACCATTCTCCTTGCCACGGGTTCGATTCCTGCTTTGGGTGCTTCACTCTATAGAATTATATATATATATATATATATATATATATATATATATATATATATATATATATATTTATATATATATATATATATATATATATATATATATATATATATATTTATAGAGAGAGAGAGAGTATTTTCTGTATTCAGTTTGGAGCTGGAAGGCCGCTTATATATTAGACACAAAGAAACGTTACCAAAAGAGTGCTTAAAATCAGAATAACAGCATAAAGTTTTAAATCTATCGGAGTTTCTCACTTGGAAATAGGCATTTGTTTCACTCCACGTGGATATACTATGAAAATTTATGGCGAAGATAAACAAATGGAAAATAGACTTTTACCCAATTTTATTATTATTATTATTATTATTATTATTATTATTATTATTATTATTATTATTATTATACGTTTGTATATCTGTACCTTCCGGTGCCGGATTATCCTAGTAGCACAAGTAGCATATGCTACGGGCCCCGCCCTTTCAAGTGTGGGGTTTTTTTTAATTTAGGAGGCCCCGCACTAGCTTAATCCGGCACTGATGCTACGGGCCCCGCTACAGGCCCCGCACTAGCTTAATCCGGCACTGGTACCTTCTATTAAACTTCCGAGAATTATAAACATATACATAGACAAATTTTATTTAAAGTCGAAATTGCAGTTACATAATAAGAAACATTAGCTCGTTCAAGCTTTTTAACCGACTATATTCTACCCCTTATATTCTGGTATAAATCCTTACATTTATGGTACAATAAACAGTAAATGAATCGTTAGAAATAATGGGGCTTTGTGAAAGACTGTTTTTCTTGCTGTACATGTATCATATCAACGTGAAGCGATCAAATGTTCCTCCACAACAATATAGTTTGGAAAATCGAGCCGTGAGTCGGTATAAACCAGACAATAAGAATAATATCATTGTCCACCTGTTAGATACACGCTACAAATTTGTCAGGGTATAACCGGTCCGTCGTAGATAGTCATCTATACGTTCCCTATCTGCAGTAGTAAACCTCTATATCCCTCCTTCCCAAAGCTAAGCGCGTGCGGTTGTCGATGGATCACCCTGAAAATATTCGATGAATAAATCTTAACCATAATTGGTTCATCTTCAAATTTGTCTCAAACTTGATAATTACAGTTATTTACAGTTATTTCTTCCGGCTAAGACACAGCCCTATATGTAGAGGCTTAAAGTATAATCAAACACATAGACCACATTTCCACACGATTCGTTGTGACAACACCACCTACGTCTCAAGATCTAGGACCAAGCATTACTAAGCATATGTTGCACTTACCGCATTAGATAAGAAGTCCCTCGCCTGACGCAAGAGTATATATGCACAGATACACGCTTGAAATGTGCATACGAAGACGCTTGAAATGAAGGTTAAATATCACATTTGCCATTGACTATATCTGTTCTTTGTTGCACGCTGTTCTATATACAATATGCGAGCTATGCAGCCTCTAATGGAATCTGAAGACTATTGCAAGGTAAGTATCACATATGTATTACTTTATTTACAGGGTTTGTTGCTGGTCGTAGTGGTGGTAGAGTGGTGATTGGTAGGGTGGGGGGACACTCGAAACGAACCTCTCATTCTTTCAGAAAAAATGGTACATTTTCTTAAGCAAAGCAAACCACCTTTTCTCAAAATCAATCCAGTGTGGTAAAACTTCCTGGATTGACCCCAAGTAGTAGCAGTGGCAGCAGCAGTAGTAGTAAGCAGTAAGTAGTAGTAGTAGGTGTAGTAGCAGTATGTAGTACAAAACATGTAGCGTTGTAGTAGGATAAAGGTAGTATGAAAGTTGTAGCAACGGTAGTTGTTGTTGCTGTTGTTGTTGTTGTTGTTTTCGTGTGGAGAAAAGTAATTATAACTGTTTTAAACAGGATGGAGATTATGTTTTCCCCTGGAAGGGCTGATAACACCCTAAGAGTTATGTAATCCAATAGATTAACCCGAGGGATGTCTGCCACTTTAAGTCCAGGCATAATAGTCTTTTCAAGCAACGTTAAGTATTTTGCGGCGGGGTGAATAGCGCTTTTTAAGTTAGATCCTATATTTCAGTACAAAACTGCAGTTTTCTCCTTGACGAACAACGCAAACTGTTTCTTCTGATGAAAAACAGCGTGTTTTATGTGTTACTCCCGCAGAATAATTGGCATACAAATCCATTCATTTCCATGTAGATGAGCTACTAGATCGATCTCAGGACATTACAAAACTATGAGGCTTAAGTAGGCTGATCTGATGTCGTTCACCTGGATTATGTTACGGCATTCGACCATGAAATTTGTCGTACCTTCATGCATAAATATATACAAAAATATAGTACATACATACACACATGCATACAAAAATGTACGTATCTATACATACACTCGTAATTATAGACGTATAAACATATCAATTAATACAGTGAAACCTCCGTAGACCGGGCACTGCTAGAAGAATATAGGTGGCTAGGATACATGGATTGTATTTATATATAAACAGTCTAATTGATTCCAAAATGTACGTCCATCTACAGAACAAGCCAGTGTCACGATACGGATACATTATTATAAATATTACGGTAGAAAGGTGTACATTAAGAATTTCGAGCCCCCAGTCAGCTTAAGCCGATACTCTCAAGACAGGTACTAACTCAAGACTCGATAGATGTAAAATTTTATAAATAATAAAGGGTCTATTTATTAAATATATTCAACACAAAGTCCTCAATCTCTACTCGATAAAATTGACATAATATTTGAATTAGTTGGTCGAGCTCCCACTTAACACATTAACTCATCATTCGAAAGTTTCCGATCTATTGTGAGAGTGTCAATCTCTCTTGGATTGTCCCTTATCTTCCTCTGTATTCCCAATCTCGTCTTTTTCCTCTTTCACTTCCTCCTTTTCTTCCCACCTTCAGGCTTCTGATACCTTTCTTCTCCACTTCTGTTTCCTTGGCCGCACTTGTACCGGCACCCTAAAAGCTTCCTGTAGGAATAAGACAAGGGACATAACCGCCTGCACCCCTGCTCAACCTTCAGGTGATCGATCCACTTCTCTCACAGATTTTCGGTCAGATTAATGGGCGACCAACCTTATAAGGTCTTATGTACAACCACAATCTCCTTACATAACTTATACAGCTTTACACCACTACGTAAGAATAACTACTACTTCAATGGATATGGTGACACACACCGTCTAAATGTCGATATATTTCTATACAGTAATAGACGACATAGTTAATAAAGTAATTATTCATACCGCAGGCGTCATAGGAATTAATGAAGATATACCTAACTCAATCCGAATCTATGTTCGTATGACTATAAATCTACGCTTATTACATTTTAATAAATGCAAATACACATCATAACTCAATGCAAAAGCTATAACTATAAATCTACACTTATTACATTTTAATAAATGCAAATACACATCATAACTCAATGCAAAGGATAATTACATGTAACTGAATGCAAACACAATTTATTTCACTCAAATTAACTTTACAATTCGGCCAGGATATCATCTTACCTTTCGAAGCTCTTAAATTCCAATTCTAATTTCTTTAACGAGTCAATCCAATCCCACGGATTACTCACAGGGGCTCGTATTGTTGCCTACAACTTATCAATCAGTCATGCATGTACTATATAATACTACAAGGGAGGACACTTCTCTTCTTTCTGGCGCGACCTATTTAAGAATCGACGCTGATATTTCGAGCTACACATCGCGTGGCGTAATAAATTTGGTACCAATATTTAGCTCAGGCATTCGACTTTTTACGCCTACACAAAGTTTGACTTACTACCACACCTTTAAGGAATGCCAGACCATTTTCCCACGCTACCGGTCAACATGGCCATGATCGTGCACGCTTAATATGCAGCTACAACGTACTGAATGGAATTCTGGCCCCTTATTGATTGATCGAAAATCAAATAATCAGTAGGCGTAGTACGTCATATTCGGTCGACCAATAAGAGAGTCGTATACCATTCGGCTCGTTGCACTTGCATATTAAGCCCGCGCGATCATGGATATGCCGACCGGTAGCGTGGGAAAATGGTCTGGCATTCCTTAAAAAAGTCGAATCCCTGAGCTAAAATATCGGTACCAAATTTATTACGCCACGCGATGTGTAGCTCGAAATATCAGTGTTGATTCTTAAATAGGTCGCGCCAGAAAGGAGAGAAGTGTCCTCCCTTGTAGTATTATATAGTACATGTAGATAAGTTGTAAGGAACAATACGAGCCCCTGTGGGATTACTCGGAGTGGCTTTTCCCATTAAATCTCTTCCACCCACCTCGGTTCCTTGTACCCAGAACACGGTGGTTACCAATCTAGACAACACGTCTACCTCCCTTCGAATTTCTAGCGCACAGCCACCAGCCCGCCACCCCCTTCCCCCCCCCCCCCGCCCTCTTGTGTTAGCCCTCTAGTCAACTTTATCTGATAGGTTCGCTTGCATCACTTTGAAGTTCATGTCGGCATGTCAAGGTTCTCAACAGCGGGTGTATAAGACACCCAACACTGCCTCTAGCATTAACTAAGCTAAGCAAAGAATTACACCTCTTTGAAGTATTTTGGTCCAGGGCCCAGAAAAGAATCATTGTATATAGACATGTATACTTAACATATCAACGTATCAACACATGCCTTACTCTGAACAGAATGGCGAATAAAAATAAGTTATAACAAGTATTCAGCTTTTAAAAAAAAGAAAATAATAATAATTTTTGTCTCCTTTTGCATTTGGTATCGAAATTTTCCCGTGTTTAGTTTGTGTATGCAGAATACTTTTCTGACAGAAAGTGTTAGTACTGTATATCATTCAAACTGTACAAGTTAACTGTATTGTACTAACGGGGGGGTGGGGTGGGGGAGGGGGGTTGCCCTGGGCGCCAGAGGTCTTGGGGCGCCAAGACAGCTGATAAAAAATTCGGGCCTCGTATTCTGGCCAGTAGTATGTGGGGGGTATTGAGGTACTGGGGGGCACTCTGGGTACTCTATGGGAATTTAACATTGCGAGGGCTCTCTGGGTAATCTACGGGAAATTATTATGGCGGGGCCTCTCTTGGTACTCTATGGGAAATTAACATTGGGGTCTCTCTGGGTACTCTACGGGAGTTTTTAACGTGGCGGGAGTGTGGGTGGGGGTGTGGGAGGGAATAGAATTAATCTTTCTTGAAAAAAGGGTGGTCCTCATAAGGACCGTTGGAGGAGGAATTTTTTATTTCCTCCAACATTTGGTAAAGAAGCTTAGGAAGGTGGTGGATCTTTTTTTCTTGGTTGTAAGTGTTGGTGAATCAGGTAGCCAGTCAGGATGTTTCATCCGCCTGAATTTATCTTGGATTTTCATCCAATTTAAATTCAGGCGTTCAAATTCCTTTTCTTTCCTGGCCTGTTCTTTCTTGGAGCGTTCAAGAGCCCACAAGATTTTAATCTGAGCTACTTCCTTTTCTAAAACTTTCTTTAACAATACCTTCACCATGTGAAGGTTCACCTCTTCGCGCCTGGCGTTACTGGCGGGTGGATACAACCATTCATCTTGTTGAACAAGGTGAAGGAAGTTCTCCACCTCATGCAGTAAATCCATGCTCTTTTTGATGAACCCCACACGGCAAGGGGTTGAGGAAGTTTTTTGTCTTTCCTCCACCAAAACATCATTCACCAACCTTCTCGCTGATTTGAGAGCCGCTAGTTGGCTGGTGACAAATGGTTTGGTGATAGGATATCTCCACCAATACTCCAACCTTTCCATCAACGACTTTACATCCACCATTCTTTCCCAAGCTTCTTGTAACATTTCAACTGTGTTCATTCTTGTAGAGTGAAAGTGTGAATGGCGTCACTGTGGAGAGCACCGCTTTATATTCGAGAAGCGCGGACGTGATGGAAAACATCCCCACTTTTTTCCAAAAAAAAAAAAAAAAAACACCACACTATCCTTTTTTATATCAAACACAAACTTACACAAAAAAACAAAAAAACATACAAGGGTAAAAGGTTTTTTTTTGTGGGGTAGACTATTACAAAAACAAAAAAATAATATACAAACATATATAAAAACACACACATATATATATAGGCAATCATTGGAAATTAATCTTTTCTTGAAAAATGGGTGGCCCTTAAAAGGACCTTCGGGTTTTTTTTTGTTTTGGGGTTTTTAACATTCAAATCTCCTAGGAGACCTTCTTTTTCTCAGACTTCTTCTGATTTCCGGGCCGTAATGAAGTACCCTCTTCAAACAGCCTTGTCTTGCCACATACATCCGCCTTTTCCAGTCAGCAGTCTCTGTCATCTTGGTGATGACCCATGAAGTTCTGATATACATGGGATAGGCTGTGTTAAAAAACAACATCTTGTTTTTTTTTTCTTTATGAGTGGTCTTGGAGAAAAACCGATGAAGCTTTATGAAACAAGCGGTAGTATATATACCTTACGATGGGATTGAAATGGATCGAAATCAACTACCAATCCAAATGCGCGTTACAAGTGGGTCGGGTTTTCTTCCAATGGGAAGAGAGCGGGGGTGTGACGTCATCTCGGGTATAAAGGTATCGTAGCGTTCGTAGGGTTTATTACTTTTTCGACAGCCTTCATGGAGACTGGAAAGACAAGTAGAACTATGTATTGGAGTGAGCCTTCAATGATTAATGCTGCTGCATTAATGAACTTCCGGCCGGAAGACTTTGATTTAGATTTACTAAATCAAGATTTTGAGAATACTACTACTACTACTGCTACTACTACTGCTACACCAATGATGGATGAATTTTAAAAAAGGCAAATGGAAGAGATGGAAAATTTTTAAAAAAGCAACGAGAAGAGGAAGAAATGTTTCTTCTTCTTCAACAGCAGCAGAAAGAAGAAGAAGAGAGAAGAAGAAGACAAAGTGAGGAAGAAATCAGACAGCAGCAGCAGTTACAAGAGGAGGAGAAGAAGGAAACAGTAAAGGAAGGCATCAGTCTTGAAGAAAAAACCGTAAGTCTGTTAGAAGAGATATTATATGAGTTAAAATGGATGACTAATGTCTATAAGTATTCTTTAACTCATCAACCACCTAAACGAAAAAGACCATCACGGGCTAAACAACATTCTTCCATGCCTACCAGTTCTAGTGAGATGCCACCACCGATGCCACCGCCACCACCACCACCACCAGTGACTACCACCATAAGCAAAACACCATCAGTAGCAGCAGCATTAACAGGATATGGATTGGGCCGTGGTAAAGGACTACGGCATTTGAAGTTGATTTGAAGTTTTGTTTTAACCAAAAGCAACAACAAAACAACCCAACGGTCCTTTTAAGGGCCCCCAGATTTCTAGAAAAGAAATCAAATTGCCAAAAAATCAAGTTAAAACTTTAAAAAAATCCCATGGTGTTGTATATCAGTGTGAGTGCGTGCGTGCGTGCGTGCATCTATACTCTAAAACAAAATAACACAAAATCACTTACTTTTTTCTCCAGTCTGGTGTATTCTGCCATTTTTTTTTACAAAATAATTCAGCAATAACATATAACACCAAAAAAAAACACACAACAAAGTTCCTTTTTTTTGTTTACTGTCTGTCTCTCTTGTGCTTCTTGAATTTCTTCTTCATAGGTTCCATTGGATCATAATTTTCTTTTTCATTCGCACTGTCTTCCATTCTTCTCACTCTCTTCTTACTTTTCTTGATGATATGTTCTTCTTCTTCTTCTAGGTTTGTTGTTGAATCGGCTTCCTCTCTCTCCTCTGATAGATTTTCTTCTTGTTCTTGTTCTTTCTGAGGGCATTCCGAAGACCAATGTCCTGGTCCCTTACAATAATAACAGATATCTTTTGTTTTGTCTCTCTTTTCTTTTTTTTGGTGTCGAGCTTGGGGACATTGTGTAGCCCAATGACCTTTCTCTTGGCAGATATAACAAATATCTTGACTTTTATCTCTCACTGGTAGTCTTCGAGCTATATAATTCCAATAATACCAAGCAGGATGCATTCCTCTTGGAATATGTTTTCTTCTCTCTTCCATTTTTTGTTGACGTTGTGAACATTCTGGAGCCCAATGTCCTTTCTCTTTACAGATATAACAAGTATCTTGACTTTTATCTCGAGCGCAGTACTTTTCCATCTTTACAGTTTGAAAGTTAAATCACCAAAGACTGATTCTGAAGGTAAGAAGGTCTCTCTTTATATACTCTTCTCTCTCTATATAAAGGTACCTGGGTGAAAACTGAATCAGTTTCAAAGTAAAGTTCAAGATGAAAAGATCACGCCCAAACCACGAGAAACCTGAAGAAGAACAAAAACAAACAAAGAGACCACGACGACGAAGGTATTCCGTGCCACCTGAAACACCCTTAGATGAACTACTAGCTCAAGTCCATGCCAGTGACTTCGAAGACGAGATGAGTGAACCTGAAACCTTACCACCACCTTCCAAATCACCCAAAACAAAAACCACTACCAGAACCCCTGACCAAGAAACACCACAATCTAGTACTTTGGCTCCTCCTGAAAATTACTATCGGATTCGAGAGACTAAAAAAATAACTTCTCGAAAATTTAGAACCACGGCGTACACTCACACGGTTCACTTCAAAGACTTCAAGTCCGAAGTACCTGCCGAGAAAGCGGCGGGGTTCATTAGCGATTTGTGGAGTTCTGTGTTACAGAACTTGAAACAGCAATGTGGAGCCAAAGAAGATGATCGCTTGAGACTGGCCATCCATCATGACAACTTGAAGAGTCCCGTTTGGATTGAGTTCAGCACTCCTGCAGAATTAACGCCAGACAAAGTCATGTCTAAAATAGAACATGTGCAACAATCCAACGACAAGTTTACCATCACCGATGGAAAGGCTACACTCTACATGACACATGTTGCTCCACCTCGAGGAAGTGGACGAAGTAGGAAACCGTTATTGGTGGACGATCTTCGTACTACCAAACAAAGTGTCGTCCAAATCGACAATACTGAAGACCCAATGTGCTTGGCTCGAGCTATCGTGGTGGGCCGCACCTATGCTAACAAGAACGAGAGTAAAGAATGGAAAAAAGCCTGGAATAACATTCGACGATCTAACAAAATACAAACAACGAAATGAGGCAGAACTCCTGTCAAAACAAGCGGGGATCCCTAAAGAGACGGTGTGTGGCATTTCTCAAATGCAGCAACTTCAAGATGTTTTGGCTCCTCATTATACTTTGAAAGTTCACCCTCAAGAAGTGCGCGGAGCTCTACTGTTTCGAGGCCCCGATTTCCCTGAGGGAAAATACATTCATCTTTATCACCATCAAGAACATTTCGATACCATTACTAGTATTACCGGATTTTTGGGATACTCTTACTACTGTGAGAAATGCAACCATGGGTTTAACAGTCGAGAGCGACACCTTCATTGTGGAGCAAGATGTCAGGGCTGTTTAGCAGACCAACCATGCCTTCCTGAGCCACAACAAAATCACGTTCATTGTGAAACCTGTCGACGAAGTTTTGTCAGTCCTTCTTGTTACCAACAGCATCGCAAGACACAAGGTCACCAACAAAAATGTGCTTGCGACTTATTGAAATTGTGTTCTACGTGTGGACAGCTCATTCGAACCAACGACTCCAAGAAACACGTTTGTGCTGGCAAGAAAAATTGTTCTATTTGTCACCAGATCGTCGATTTTGATCATCGATGTTTTATTCAAAAGTTTGACAAGACAGAGAAGAAAGAAATAAAGAAGAACAAGAAACAAGTAGATTTCATCTTTTTTGATTTTGAATGCATGCAAGAAACGGGCATTCACATTCCTAATTTTTGTGTAGCGCATCGGGCTTGTGATCAGTGTATTCAAGAATCGATTCATTTTCACTGCCCTCATTGTAGTCGAATTCCAGGAGGACGTGAAAAAATCTTTCGTGGAGTGAACACTTTGTCCGAGTTTGCTGAATGGGTTTTAGACCCTACCACCCACGACAGTTGGAGCGAAGAAGACATTCAACGTTACGGAGATTGTCATCGGTATGCCACCGTCATAGCTCACAATTTTTCGGGATACGATGGGTAGTTTTTACTCAATTATTATTTGAACCATGGAACCGAACGACCTGTAGTCACCATGAACGGAAAAAAAGCTCATCTACATGAAAGTAGGACAAGTTCAGTTTAAAGATTCAATGAGTTATTTGGCCATGCCTTTGAGTTGCATGCCAAAAACGTTCGGTATGACAGAAATGGCTAAAGGCTACTTTCCTCACTTCTTTAACACGGAAGCTAATCAACAGGCTGTCCTACCTCATTTGCCTGACCTTCATGATTAACGACCCCGACGGAATGCGACCCGAACAGCGAGAAGCTTTTCACGCTTGGTACCGCGCTCACCAGAACGATCCATTTGACTTTCAAGAAAAGATGGTCAAATATTGTCGATCGGATGTGGATATTTTAAGACGCTGTTGTGGAAAATTTCGAGAGTTATTTCTCGATCATGGAGAGGTCGATCCTTTGAAAGATGCAGCCACCTTACCTAAAGCCTGTTCCTTAGTCTACAGGCAAAATTTCATGCCAGAGAACCAACTGGCCATCATCGACTCCAACACGGGTCTCTTTACTAGTCGTCAATATTCGGTCAAATCTTTACGTTGGTTTCATTACTTGTGTGAAAAAGAAGACAAATGGATACAACATGCTAGAAACGGAGGAGGAGAAAAGAAGATTGGAGGTTATTCCGTGGATGGATTTGATTTAGAAAATCCGCACACAGTATACGAGTTTCAGGGTTGTTTGTTTCACGGATGCCCAACTTGTTATCCTGACCGAGACATGAAATGCCCTTATTCAGATTCTACCATGGAACAGTTATACGAACAGACTTGCCAACGACGACTCAAATTAGAAAGTCAAGGATACCAAGTGGTAGAAATGTGGGAGCACGAGTACGATCGACGTTTGAAAACCGATCCTGAATTTAAGAACATTACTCAAAGTTACGACGCGGCCGACATCGAACCTTTAGATCCACGCCACAGTTTATTTGGAGGACGAACCAATGCCACTCGCTTACTGTACGACGTGAATGAATCCCAAGGAGAAGAAATCAAATACATCGACGTGCGTTCTTTGTATCCTTGGGTGTGTAAATATGCTCGTTTTCCCACCGGTCACCCTGAAATTTTGACAGAACACATCGACGTGGAACACATTCGTCAATACGAAGGATTAATCAAATGTAAAGTCTTACCTCCGACAAACTTGTACCATCCCATCTTACCTTACCATTGTCAAGGAAAACTGATGTTTCCTTTATGTCGGACGTGTGCCGAAACGTGCAACCAAGATCATTCCTGTCACCACACGAAGGAAGAACGGTCTTTGACAGGAACGTGGGTGAGCGCCGAATTGTTTCGGGCTCTGGATCGTGGATACCGTTTGTTGAAAGTGTATGAAATCTGGCACTTTCCAACTACAGCCCAATACCAAAAGGACGACGCCACCAATCATCCAGGCATTTTCTCGGGGTACGTCAATCAGTTTTTAAAACTGAAACAAGAAGCTAGTGGTTATCCTTCGTGGTGTCAGACTCCCGAAGACCAAAATCGATTCAAAGAAGAATACCGTGACATCGAAGGCATCACTTTAGAAGAGGTGGAAAAAAATGAAGGAAAAAGATCGTTTGCGAAAGTGATGCTCAATTGCTTGTGGGGAAAAATGGCCCAACGTACGATCTTACCCAAAACGGAATGCGTGGACTATCCTTATCGCTACTTTAAACTGGTAGACGACAAAAGTATTCTAGTCAAACACGTCGAAATCGTCCGCGCTGATTTGATCATTGTCAATTTCGAAGAAGAACCCAAGTTTGTCAAACCTGACAAGTTTAGCAACGTAGTCATTGCCGCCTACGTGACCGCTCATGCTCGTTTGAAATTGTATGACGAAGCGTTAGAAGTCTTGGGAGATCGTGTCCTGTACTTTGATACTGACAGTTGCATCTACATTCATCGCCCCGGTTACCCCCACCCTACCATTCAAGGTGATCGTTTAGGAGCCTGGACAGACGAGCACCCTCAAGATACCATTTTGAGTTTTGCCAGCGGTGGCCCTAAAAATTATGGGTACCGATACCGAGACCCAAAAGGTCAACTTCACACCTCCTGTAAAGTCAAAGGCTTGACTCTCAACTATCGAACTAACCAAGTCGTGAACTTTGAGGTTTTAAAAAATGCTTTACTGTCTGGACAAGTGAAAGACTTTCAAGTAGCCACGTTAGAACCTCACAAGATTGTACGACTACCTAATCATCAAATTGTGACTCGACCTGTTCAAAAAGTGTATCGTATCGTGTACCAAAAACTAGTGAGACTTCCAGATCACACGACTTTACCTTACGGACACGCCAATTGGGAGGAGTATAAAAAAAGGAAAACCCTCTTGAACAGAAAAAAAAGACAACACCAAAGAGATGACTTTAACATGGGCTTTGCCTGACTATGGTGAGTGTGACAGTCGCTTGAAAACGTTCAAAAATTGGCCTAAAGGGGATCGATTACCCACTGCCATCTCTTTAGCCAGAGCAGGATTTGTCTACTTTGAACAGGGAAATTTAGTGAAATGTTTCATTTGTGGTACAAGCATTCGCATGAGTCCTAAAGATTCAGCTATCGTGGAACATACCAGATGGTCACCAAACTGTGCTTACCTTTCTTTAGCGTTTCCACGGATCACATTACAATACTTTTCGGATGGTACAGTCGACAGGTATAAAAAAGGAACCCCTTCCAAGCCTAGCCCTTCATTCTAACTTTCAACGTTAACCAAGAAGCAAGAAGAAGAAAAAAGATGAGTCACGACTTGGAGTGTGATGCAGTATCATGCAATGAAACGGATTCTGTACGGTTTGGTATTCCCGATTCACACGTTCAAAAGGATTCCGTAGCTTGTAACATCACCACCACTCATCGACCACCCTCTAAAGAGGCAGTACGCCCTTTATGTTTTACTGGAAATACTAAAGGAACTGGTATTGACGTTAATGACAACAAGGTGAATGTTGGTCCATATTCGCATGTCAGAATACCTGTGAGTTTACCTGGTTATTCCAAGTATGAAAGTCGACTCGAGTCATTCAAAGACAAGTGGCCAAAATTTCTACAAGGACCTAAACCGGAAGGTTTAGCTAGATCTGGATTTAAATACGTGGGAGAAGGAGATAGAGTTCAATGTTTCAGTTGTGGTGTGAAACTTCACCATTGGGAGCCTACCGACTCAGCTTACATTGAACATGCCAGATGGTCTACGCACTCTCACTTCTTACCTTTAGTGGCTTTAGAACAGTACGGGTACGATGAGCCAGATGCCAAACAAAAGAAGAAGTAAAAAAAAAAAAATTCCATGGCGGAGGAGAATACGTCTTTTGAAGAATACATTACTGTTTTACCTTTGGAGTTGCAAGAACATATTTTTCAGTATATACCTCCTACCTTAGAAGATCGCATTCGTGACTTGCCTTTGAAGTTACGAAAACGGATTTACGATGAGTTGGTTCAGATTCAAGTGAAACGTAAACTTCAAGTGATTCCTCGATTTCAATACTATGGCTACTTTCGCCGCATCAGAAATCTGATTCTGAACAACGACTATCACCAGTATCGTGAAGAATACAAAAGAGAGTTACTTCTTTCCAAGTCGGAAACTTTACCCAAGTACATTTGTGGCATACCTTTGGAAGTTCGCCAAAGGATTTACCGAGAGTTTGTCAAGATCCAAGTGAAACGTAAAATCAAAGTCATTTCTCGATTTTTAAACTATACCCTCTTCCAAGGTCATAGAAGAATGATTATGGGAAACGTCTATCGCTACTACTATCCTGAAGGAGACTGTCTCAAAAGGTACCAACCTTGGGAGCCTGGCTATAAAAACATGCCACCCAAGATACCTACCTTTGCCATCGACCCCTATAAAGAGGCGGCACGTCTGTACTGTTCACGTCACTCGTGAAACGGATTCCGTGGAAGGAAGTCAAACATGAGCATTCATGCTTTATCGGTACACGTCAAGTGTCTATTGGGCAGCCTGGCTATAAAAGAGTGGGTATGCCTGGAACTCTACACGTCACTCGTGAAACGGATTCCATGGAAGGAAATCACAGATCATGTTCAGACCTTAGAGGATTATAAAAAAGTGATACAAGAACTGTTTCCGTTGAATTTTGGACGTTATGTGGTGTGTGTCTTAGTGACTGCTTATCTTGGAATTCGTTTTCCAGGACATTCGTTGTGGACTATTTTTGAGGACAAGTGTTTGCCTTGGATTCTTTTGGAGGATCCGTGGTTGTTTTGGACTCAATTGTTGAGTTCCAAAAAACAATATGACCCTGTGTTCTTTTTTGGACTTAGTAGAAGAAGAAGACTATAAAAACTTGATTTTATCAGTACACGAAAGAAACATTGTACTTAAAGCGTTGAGAGTGGTGATGAAAATCAGTGAGGAACTTCCATGTGAAGAAGACATTCGTCACACTTTATCTGTTTATAAAACATTTCAAGAAGTGAGTTTTACTAGTGAGTTACACCAACACCTTTTCAATTGGAAAGATGTACGACCCTGGAGAAACCTTGGTTTCCAATATTGGCTACAAGAAGTGGCTCAGTTTGCCAAAGATTTGGCAACTTGTCCATAAGGGTCCAAAAGTGAAAAAATGGGAACCTCCATGGGAAACCCTGAAAGAAGAAGTACCTGACACCACTGCTGTGGTTCAAATACCTCTTGAAAAACACAACCCTTCTTTACCACCGTCGTCAGAGGATTCAAAAAAACAAAAGACGAGCAGAAGAATACCACCACCACCACCACCACCACCCCAAACAGTGTCTGTGTCTTTCATTACTAGGACACGAAAATATTGTTGTACATTGACGTGTTTATACGACAGTTTGATTGTTTCAGTAGGAGCCTTAATTGTGTACCTGATGATTTTACTTTGCTATTTTATCACTCATTGGCTTTAATGACTTGTAAAAAAAATGTTTTGTTGTGTTGGTTTTTTTTTTTTTAAAATAAACGTGTATGAAAATGTATAAAATGTCTTGGGTTTTTTGTCTTCTTCTCAAAAATCTTCTTACCTCAGTCATGGCTACATCATCTTCTTCTTCTGCCTCGTCTACCTCCTCCTCTTCTGCTTCTGTGGTTAAAGTGATTGACGAAAAGTTAGATCGTCAAAGTTGGAATGCTTTGTATCTGCGCCATCCATTTAACATGTTGATTGCTGGACCGAGTGGTTCAGGGAAAACCGAATTTGTCAAACGTTTGATCGAACACAAAGCTGATTTGTTTGATCATCCACCTCAACGTATCGTGTGGTGTTACAAAGAGTGGCAACCGTCTTACACGTTATTGAAAGAAAGTCAAGGAGAAACCATTTCATTTGTGGATGGTATTCCTCACGAAGACGATGGAATTGTGTCTGACGTGAGTCAAACTCATTTGGTTATTTTTGATGACATGTTAGGAGAAGACGAAGAAGAAATTAAACTTTGGTTTACACGAAAAGGACACCATCGTAATGCTAGTATTGTCTACATTACTCAAAATTTATTTCAACAAAGTAAAGCCCATCGAACCATTAGTCTGAATGTTCATTATGTGGTCTTGTTTAAAAGCCCCAGAGACAAATCTCAAGTACAAGTGTTAGCCAAACAGTTAGGGGCTCCTTGGCTCAATTATGCGTACGACGATGCCACTCAAACCCCTCACGAGTATTTACTCATTAACTTAAAACCTACCACTCCTGACTATTTGAGATTTCGTGCCCAATTGTTTCACCCTTGGGGTCAAGAAGGTGGTCCTGTCATTTACACGTCCCCTTCAGCCCATTTTAAAAAAAAAAAAACTATAAAAACAACCTACTACGTCATTTCTGTCTCACACTCTTTTGAGAGATGGCTTCCTTTCAACCTCATCCTTCGGCTAAATTGATTCGTGCCTTGTATGGCATCAGTCGTGAAAAAAATGCACAAGTCCGTGCTCATTTGTTAGAACCGAGTCTTAAAGAAGTGTTAAGCTGGTTTACTTTGACAGCACGTCAATTACTACAAGGCATCATTCACATCCCTCATCAAACTCAACGTTTTTTTCAAAGACATAAAGCGGCATTGTCACAACTGGCTGATCCTAGAATCGATTCACGGACTAAAAAACAAATCATTTTAACTCCTGGTGGAAGTGGTTCTTTAGGAGGGGTTATGATTCGTTCCCTTTTGAAATGGGATCCTAATGATGACCAAGCCAAAAAACCCAAAAAACTCCTAAAAAGAAGAAAAGTCCAAAGAAGAAAACCACCAAGAAAAAGAAGAAAGGCAGCCCTCAGAAAAAGAAAAGTCGTGCCTAGAAGAAGAAAACAACACCTACCACCACTAGCACCCGACGTAAGAGAGGTACTGCAGCCAGGACGCAAACTTACACCCGCAAAACACCACCACCACCCTTACCATCACCACCACCACAACAGTCTCCAATGATGACGAGGTCTCCTTTTGCGTCCACATCATCTTCCTCTTTGTCTTCTTCTTCTTCACCACCTTTTACCATGATGCCTGTCAAACCAGACTTAAGACAAGTGTTTCCTAAATTTGATGCAAAAATGGAAACCTATTTCGAAAGTCACCCCGTCGGGACCGTCGACTTCAGCTGATTTAGCCATGGCAGCAGCCTCCAACAAAGTACCATCCCCTAAAACCAAAGTCCAAGAAAGAACTGGCATCTTACAAAGTTTAGTGGATTTATCCAAAGAAGAATTGAGACGATTTAGTCCTTTGAAAACACCTCAACGTCGAGTGAGACCTGTCGTGAAGTTGGTACGTCGTGCAGACAATCAGTGGAGACGTATTCCAGTATAAAATAGAAGGGTGAAATACCAAAGACTTCAGACTTACTCCTCACCTCTAAGATGGTTCTCAAGCGTGCACACAACCACCACCACCAAAAAAAGAAGAAAACCAAAAAAGGACGACTTCCACCTCGTCTAGCCAAACATTGGGATGTCTTGTCTGTTTTGACCAAATCCAATCCTCCCATGCGAAAACAACTCATTCAAACAGCCCCTAAAGAAATCATCGATACCGTGTGTGAATGTTGTTTGAACGTCTTGAAAGGAACGGTACCTTTGTCCAAGATACAGAAACAAAAATTAGGGAAACATCGGAACGTTCTTCGTCAAATGGTAAAAAAAAAAATACCTCTTCAACAAAAGAAAAAAATGTTGGTGCAACGAGGAGGATTTCTACCTATGTTGATAGGACCGTTGTTAAAAATAGCCGCTCCTTTGTTAGGAACGATTGCTGGACCGCTTTTAGGAGGGGTCATGCGATAACCAAAAAAAAAAGAAGATAAAAAGGACCACCCTTCTCTGAAAAGACCACACCTTTTTGGTACCTTTGGATGAAATGGAAGGACGAAAACTGACTTTAGTACCTTACAAACGATGGATGGAATTTCATCGTTGGAACGAACAACGGATACCTCATTTACCACCCAATCCTAATCTCAATGCCATATCCCAGTTACAACAAGAATTACAATCCCTGATGGAACAAAACAATGTGTCCGAAACAGAAAAATCGCAACGGTACGGTCAACTTTTACAACGTCTACAACTCTTTCGTCAAAAAGCGGTCGACGAAACAGCTTCACCCACTCTGAGAGATTTTAAGACGATGATGAAAAGCGAACCTAAAGTGGCTACCACTAAAACAGACACCGGCACAGGGATGACCGTCAAAGAAGAAAAAGAAGAAGAAGAGTTACCAACTCCACCTACTCTTAAAAAGAAAAAAAAGTTAGCCACACCAGGTTGGATGAAAAAGATGTTGTTTACCCCATTACCCTCAGAAAAGAAAAAGGAAGAAGTGAAGTCAGAAGTCAAAACAGAACCGATGACCCCTGTTCAATCCACATCTTCTTCTTTTACACCAGTAGCACGTCGGACACGTAAACAATCCAAAAAGATACCTCACGAAGAAAAGAGCATTGGGACTTGGTTGACTTATTGAGAAAATCATGGAGAAACTGTTAGCCAGCCTTTATTACAATCCTGGTCATGCTGCTGGTTACGGAGGAGTTCAAAAATTATATCGAGCTGCTAAAAGTAAATTGAAAAGTGTACGTTTACCCGAAGTACGACGATGGTTACAAGAACAATCGACGTACACGTTACACAAACCCATTCGACGTAAATTTTCTAGAAGTACCACTCAAGTAGAAGGGATCGATCAATGGCAAGCCGATTTAGCCGACGTCTCTCATTTAGCCACTTACAATCGTGGTCACAAATATTTGTTTTGTGTCATCGACGTGTTTTCCAAATTTGCTTGGGTCGTGCCTTTGACCTCTAAAAGCAGTACCGAATTGGTACGGGCCTTAAAATTGGTCTTGAAACAAAGTGGACGCCAACCTTTACGATGGCAAACTGACAAAGTCACCGAATTTCTAAACCAAGCTTTTCAAAAAGAATTGAAACAAAGACAAATTCATTTTTTTACTACCGAAAATCCTGAAACCAAGCCAGAACTTTGAAAGAACGCATGTGGAAATATTTTGCACATCAACATACTCTCAAGTACATCGACGTGTTACCTCATTTGGTCAAAGCGTACAATCAATCGTACCATCGTAGCATCGGATGTGCCCCCGAAGAGGTCAGCCCTGAAAACGAAGTGTCCGTCTTTGATAAATTGTTTGGTTCACCCCAGAAGAAAAAAGTAGAAGAAAAACCTTGTTGGAGTTAAAGACGGGAGATTGATTGGGTTCGCATCGGAAAAACCAAACGCACTTTTGACAAAGGTTATTTACCTAACTGGACCACCGAATTGTTTCGTGTCACTACCCCCGTCCGTGGACGTGATCCTCCCGTCTATAAATTGGAAGACATGCACGGTGAAGTACTCAAAGGAACATTTTACTTGCCTGAGTTACAACGAGTGACCAAAAAAGAAGACGCCTTGTACGACATCGAAAGCATTCTCGAACAAAGAACACATAAAGTAGGTAAACGACGAGTAGAAGAAGTCAAAGTACGTTGGAAAGGATATCCTCCTAGTTTTGATTCTTGGATTGCTGCTTCTCAAGTCGTCGACTATAAAAAGAAAAAGAAGTAAACTAACAACATGCCATTCAACACAGCAGCAACCCAGACTTCAACGACTCCTTCGCAGAGTTCTTCTCTTCAAGAATTACAAAAACAACCGCTTTGGGTGTGGTGTGGAGAACGTGTGCCTAAAAATCAAATCGTCTTTTTCTGCCAAATCTTTGTAGTGTATTGTGTCATCGGAGCATCCATTGCCAATTTGAGTTTACAACAAGGAGACAAACAATTGTGGACCATTTTACTGAGCAGTTGCATCGGTTATCTTTTACCCAGTCCCTCTTTGAAATTTACGACGACAACGGACAACAGTCACCACCACGGGAGTACGAGCAACGCCAGTCCGCCTTCTTCTTCGTCCAGTCACCACCACCTTAATACCAGTCCTCTTTTGGAACCTTTTGAACATCATTCTTCTTCTGTCCACTTGAGTGACTCCTCGGACACCAGAACCACTTTGGAACTATGAATGACCAATTTTATTTAACGTTACCTAGTGACAGTTCCATGGATGTGTTTCCCAACAACAGATTATGTTGTTTCACGACCAAATTGCCTCAATCCATTCAATTGGATCACGATGCTCATTGGGAAGTGGGTTTGGTAGAAATCATTCATCCTACGCAAATCATGAACATCAACAAAGGTCAAAACACTATCGTCGAGCAAATCTTGAACAAAAATATACAAGATGACTTAGAAAAAGATGATCCTAAAATCTGGGAAGGAGACAAAAAAAATCCAGACATGAAGGGAGCATTCAAAAAGTTTTCAGATCCAAAAAAAGATAAAGATTCTGACATAAGGGTCTTTGGGCATTATACCCTGAGAATTCCTACGGGGTATTATTTGAGTAGCCGACATTTGTGGGACACCCTTGAGTCCACCATTGAAAAGCAATTTGGTAAAGCCTTGGAAAAAACCAAAAACATGTACGAATCGGTTTCAATGAGGTGGCACGCCGTTTCCACATAGAATTTGCTATGCTGGATAAAGCTAATGGTGAATTCATTGACGACAAAACTGCTAAAGAAAGAAACATACCCTCCGAGGAGAGCAGATTCATGAGCATCGAATTTTCTTCTGGATTGTATGCCATTTTGGGTGGAAATAAAAAGTATACCAATCGAAACATCTCAACTGACATAGAATCCGCAGATGCTTTTAAACACCCTTTGGAATTGAACATAGGACTGAATTTAATGTTTGTGTACTCCGATGTGGTAGAGTACAACGTGGTGGGACACACATCTGCTCCCTTACTAAGAGTCATTCCTTTCAAAGTGGATACTGCTGCTGGTGCGTACGAAGAAGGTGGAAACACGTTTCATGTTCACCGTGAATTTGTACATCCTCATTATCTTCCAGTCAGTAAATCGTATTTTGACAGTGTCCACATTAGTATAAAAGGAGATTTAGGACAAGATGTACCATTCATTGACCAAGGAAAAGTCACGGTGAAACTACATTTTCGAAAAAAACAAGTTCTCTAACGAATTGTAACATCCCAAAAAAATGTATCCAGTGTACCGAGGAGTGGCTCGACAACGAGGACATGGTTTAGGAGATATGTTAAAATCAGCTTTTCGGACGGTAGCTCCTATTTTGAAACCGATGGTGACTCGAGGATTTCATGCCTTAAAAGATGCTGCTTTGACACAATGAAAAGAATTTTTGCAAAATGTCCTCATCGACAAACAAAATCCTAAAGAAGCTTTCATGAGAGCAGGCAAAAATGTGTTGATGACCACTGGTAAAGATCTTTTAGGTCTCCGAGAAAATCCTATAAATACGCTTCACGCTTCAGGCTCTGGCATTACTTCACAGCAGCAAGGAGAAGGTAGAAAGAGACGACGACGACATCAAAATCCTTTCAAAGTTCATAAAAGAACACACGGTAGTAGTTCCAAAAAGAATAGGAAAAGAAGAAGAACTGGTAGAGAATTAGACGTGTTTGATTATTAACTGTGAAAATGATGCACCGAGATTCTTGCGAATGTACCAAGTCAGAACTGGATATGTTTACCATGCCTCCCACCATGATGACGATGCAAGAATCCCAATGGGTGGAATTTCATCCTGTATCGTCTTTGTCGGATTCAGCTCCTATCGAATTTGAAATCAAAGGACAAACCGAAGATTACATCGATCTGAATGACAGCTACTTGTTCCTGAAACTCAAAGTGATCAAAACGGCGGACAGCAGCCTTCCTGATGGCAATTCCAGAGTAGCTCCCGTCAATAATTTCATGCATTCCTTGTTCAGTGGAATAGATTTGTACTTGAATAACAAACTGGTCAGCAGCAGTTTGGATACTTACCCTTACCGTGCTTACTTGGAAAATCTCTTGACGTATGGAAAAGAAGCCAAGAACACTCATCTGGATGCTTCAGTGGTCTGGAAACCTGACACCGCAGGAGAGAATACCTTCAACGACACAGAGGTGTCAGTACCGGCCAGGATTGAGGGTGCTGATTTTGATCATGCAAGAATAACTCCAGCAGAGCCGCACAATGTGGGATTTAACGACCGTCGAAAGAAAATCAGAGGGCACAGTTTAGAATTGATGGATCATTTACATTTGGACATGTGGTTGCAAGACAAGTATTTGTTGAACGGAGTAGATGTACGCCTGAGACTGAATCGCAGTAGTACCGCTTTCCATTTGATGGCTAATGCTAACGAATGGAAAACTGTCATCCAAGAAGCCAAACTTTACGTGCGACGTGTAGAAGTCTTACCAAAAGTGGCCAACGACATCAGTCAATCCTTGAGCAGAACCACTGCTAAGTATCCTCTTAGACGTGTGGAAGTGAAAACCTTTACTGTGGCCGCTGGACTCCGATCCATAGTCGAAGATCACATCTTCCAAGGGCAACTCCCCAAACGTTTGCTGCTTGGTATGGTCAGAAATTCAGCCTTCAACGGAGTCCACGATCAGAATCCGTTCCAGTTTCAGCACTTCAACGTCTCCAAGATAGAAGTCAGTCGAGATGGCAAGACCTTGTGTACCAGACCTTTTGAACCTGACTTTAGCGTCAACGCAAAAAATTACTTACGATCTTACTTGACCCTGTTTGAAGCCACAGGACAGTTAGGTACCAACACCAGCCACGGCATTACGTACGAGGATTATGCAGGAGGGTATGCCTTGTGGGGATTTGATTTCACTCCGGACCAAGGCAGCGATGAAGGACATTTCCACCCTATAAAATCAGGCCCCCTTCGAGTGGAACTTCAGTTTACAAATCCTCTACCTGAGACAGTGAACGTCGTCTTGTATGCAGAATTTGATAACACTCTAGAGATCAACAGCTTGAGAGAAGTCATTCTAGACTATTAGAAGAAGAAAAAAAAAAGATGCAGCACGAAGAACCTATGGAGATAGATGAGGGATTTTGTGAAGTGAATCATTCAGAACCTAAAATAGAAGAAGAAGAAGAAGAAATCAATTCAGTTTCTGTGTTTACTGGATTTATGGCTTGTCGATGGCCAGAACACGAAAAACAGTTAGTGACCTGTTATGCTCAGGAATTGAGTCCAATCATTAACAGTCTGATTAAAGAACAATGTTATGGATGTCAAAACGATCATCCCAGTCAGATACAACACGACAAATGTATGATGATGACAGGCGAAGAAAAATTGGATGAATATTTGGAAACGGCCTGGACACAACTCTCGGATGAACACGTGTTGAAACAGTGGTATAAAGTCTTGCAGAATTCTTCTTTTCCTCCACTTACTCCTCTGGAGATCAAACGGATCGAAGGACTCATTCATCAGAGTGCAGAACCTATCCGACGTGAATATTCCTGGAATTACAAGACAGATCCATTTAAGTTTAAAGTCAGGTGTGCATTGGTGACTCATTATTTCCATTGTTGAAGACAAAAAAAAATGGATACCAGGGAACTTCATTACTTATTGAATCGCGGTTCCTACACTTCTTCTTGGAATCCTGTGGTATGTGCTAAAGCTGAACTACCTCATCGTAAACCAAAAAACGTTCATGCCTATGTCATCAATACTGACGACAGTGATCTACCAGGAACCCATTGGATTGCCGTGTACTTTCCCAACGCTCACTGTGTGGAATATTTTGATTCTTATGGATTACCTCCTTTGGAAAAAGACATCATCGAGTTTATGAGAAGAAATGCCGTCTCGACTCGATTCAATAATGTGAGACTACAAGGATCTGATTCCATGGTGTGTGGACAATATTGTGTCCATTATCTTCATCAACGCAGTCTTGGATATTCCTTAGAACATTTACTGACTTATTTTGATAGTGATTATGTTAGAAACGATGCTAAAGTACAACAATGGTTTTGTGAACGTTATGGTTATCTCTTGTCTTTAGCTCACAATCGTAGTGTGCATCAAAATGATGTAGATGTAGAAAGTTTGACATTTACTTTACCTTCCCAACGTTGTCAACCTTGTAAATATGTTCCTGTTTAATATCTTGTTGAATGGTTAGTTTTTTTTATGTTAGAATAGTTATTGTTGATTAAAAAAATGTTATTGTTGAAAAAAATGGTGTTGTGTGGTTTTTTTATTAAATTTGAAAATAATAATTATGTTCTCTCTCTCTCTTTCTATCGATCTAAAAAAAAAAAAAAACTATCCTCTTTTTTTTCCTCTATCTATGATCTCCCTGTCGATCTGAAACCTTACCATGTTTTCCATCGCGTCCGCGCGTTAAGCATATAAACCGGTACACTGGCCAGTGTAGTCATTCTCGTTGACTCGTCAAGATCTCAACAGTTCCAAGAAAAAAGAAGAAAGAAGATGGCCGCTACCAAGATTACAAAGCTGAATGAAGCTATGGTTAACATTCAGAGAGTGAAGAATCATTTGATGGAGACCAACCCAGAGAGAAAGACGATGACGTTCATTCAAATGGCACATGATCTAGTAGAAGAGGTCCTGAGAGAAGAAATACTTAGGGAAAGAACAGAATGGGAGGCAGCACAACGACTACAGCAGCAGCAACAACAAAGACAACAACAGCAACAACAGCAGCAACAACTTATGCAGCAGTCCAACAAACTATTTGACGGCGAAGTCAGTTGCAAGATTGACTGTGAAGAATTTGCTTTCTCTTTCACCCGAAAGAGACCTGCCTGTCTTAAAGCTGTGAGACCCATCGCTAAACGTGGCCGCCCTGCTGGAGCTACTGCCACGGCTACATCAACCCTAAGAAGTTAAAAACAACCACATAACTTCTTAAACCCAACGGTCCTTTTAAGGGCCACCCCAAATCTCTAGAAAAAGATTACTACTCTCATATTGCCATATCTATTTTGTGTTTTATATATATGTTTGTATGTTATTTTTTGTGATGTTTTAACCCCACAAAAAAATCCTTCTCCCCTTGTATGTTTTTGTGTGGTGTGATTGATATAAAAAAAATTTTAAAAAAGTAAAAAAATAGGAATGGAATGGTGTGTGAACAAGTTTAATATAAAAAAAAAATTTTTTTAAAAAAGGGTTATGTGTGGTGTGTGAAAGTTTAATATAAAAAAATATAAAAAAAATAAAAAAATGGTTGTGTAGTGTGTGTAAGTTTTTAATAATAAAAAATTAGGAATGGTATGGTGTATGTTTTATTTTTTATCAAAAGTAGTTTCTTTTAGGTCCGCGCTTTTAGAGTCAAGGGTGATGGAGTGCAAACTCCGTGAAGCCTAGAATGACGTCCAATGAATGACGTCAGACGCGGGGTAGTGGAGTGATGTTTTTTTGTTTTTTTAGGTATAAGGGATGTTTTCCTTCACGTCCGCGCTTCTAGTATATTAAAAAAACGTCTTCCCTAGTTAAGCTACCCAGTTTATTCAAGAGAATGAACAAAACTGAAATGATTAGACAAGTTAGAGTACATCTAGAGGTGGCGTGGTACCTCCTTTATGAAGTGGAGAAAAGGGAGGTGGAGGAGAGGGAGAAGCAAATCCCAATTAAACCACATCCAATGATGATGAAGGATTGGGAGCCTGAAACGACTCATCCTCCATGGGTTTTTAAAACTCCCTGCAAACAAAGTAAAACTACATGGAGGGGGAGCTGCCCTGCATGCAGGGCAAAGCCTGGAAGGTGCCCCCACCTCTAAGTGTACTCTAAAACAAAAAAATCCAACGGTCCTTATGAGGACCACCCTTTTTTCAAGAAAGATTAATTCTATTCCCTCCCACACCCGCACACCCCCACCCACACTCCCGCCACGTTAAAAACTCCCGTAGAGTACCCAGAGAGACCCCAATGTTAATTTCCCATAGAGTACCCAGAGAGGTCCCGCCATGTTTTTTTCCCGTAGAGTACCCAGAGAGTCCTCGCAATGTTAAATTCCCATAGAGTACCCAGAGTGCCCCCCAGTACCTCAATACCCCCCACATACTACTCTGGCCCTTTGGGCCATCATAGTCGCCTCGGGCGCCATTTACCCTTAGTACCCCACTGCACCTAGTATACCTGCAGAAATTCTCTCTTTGATAAAAAAAAAAAAATGTGTACAGATAATTACATTCGCTCTTCATCCACTCTATAAACCTGGTCAAGATTCATTCTGTTTTGGACACTCCCATAAAAGATGAGATAAAACTTCTACAAAGTTTTTGCAAAGTGAGCACAACATATTTCAAATCTTATAAGTCTAGGCTATCTGGTTACCTTGTGAAGCAAGAAAAAGTTTACTTCATTCGTTCTCATTTAAATTATACAATTCTGTATTCAATTTCACAACTGACGCTGGCTCCTGATTATTGCAAATGAGTGTTTTGTAAATTCTTTTTCAGCCCTTTTTATCCATTATTAAAGTAAAATAGATGGTATATACATGAGTATTGGGCATTAGAATCGATACTTATATGAAATTTACTTCTGAAGATTTTTATGGCATTAAAAGCTCCTTAAATTCAATGAAATTTACACGGACCCAAAATCTATTACGAAAAGTATCAAAATTGATCCACAAACCATCTTTACTTTTATAGTCGTTTATCTGGCGAATTCCTTTTTCAATCCAGTGTTAATACATTACACCTGAATTCGCAAATCTTCATCTTATTACGAGTCATCGATATTTGTTTTTTTTTTAAGGAATTCTTCTTTGCTTTCAACAGTAAACTTATTATAGAATTTTATATATCTTGAAAAGACATTTATTCAAAACTTATTCAACTCTTTTAAGAAAATCTGTTCCAAATAGGAAATATTTTTTCTGTGTTTGAGAGAAGAGCACGTTTTTTTTCTATGAAGAGCAAATTAAATAGTTTATATATATTATATATATTTGGGCTCAAGAGTAATCATTCTTTTGATCCATGCTATCTTAATAGAATCCACGAACATTTTTATATCAACCATTTTACATCCCCCGCCCCCCCATTGATAATCTATAGTAATTACTTTTGTTTTAATTTTGTATATTTACCCACTTCAATCAAACTTTTAAAAAAATATAATCTAGCTCTTGGAGTACATTGTGAGGGGGATTTGGTAAACTCGGCAATAGATGAGTAAGTTTTGATAATGCCAAATTATTAATAACTGTAATGGAACCAAAAGGGGTTAGTGATCATTTTGATCACTACAGCAGTAAATGTTTAATTTCCCTAATTCTGTCATCATAGTTTAGTTTAACCATACTGTTTAGCTCAGTGGAAAAATTGTATGAATAGGTAAATAAATTCATATGAATCCCAATTGAAATGATATTATGTGCCATATACAATATTAGTACTAGTTCCATTTCCAATCGAGACTGCTTTTGTTTTTCAATATTTATACTAAGGTCTTCCAATATAGAGTATTGTGAAATGAGGTTAAATGCTGATTTCAGGGAATTTTCAGACCCATAAAGAGTGAGTACAGTTTCATCTGCATATTGTGAGATCAGATATTCTATATTATTTATTTTTATTTCTTTGATATTAGGATTTGTCCGTATCATGTGGGCTAATATCTCTTCACAGAGAAAGAAAATATACGGGAGAGGGGATCACAATATATGCAGCCCCTCTGAATGTGAAATCAAAATGAACATTGTCCATTTACAATAATGCACGATTAGATATTTTCAACAACAGCAACAACAATAAAAACAACAACAAAAACAAAAATAAACAGTTTTATACTTTTTTTTAAAAAATTCCTTTCACCATGCTAGAAGTATAATACTTTATCAATGAAAGGCCATGCAACAGAATCAAAAGCTTTTTCAAAGTCAATTAAGAGAATAATTCCAGGTATGTTATATGTTTTTGGAGACAATATAAGAATATATAGGCTATGACTGTTCTCCCCTATATATCTTCCCTTTGATCAATATTAATAGTTGCTAGAAAAACATGTTTTAGTCTATTTGCAATACATGTTGATGCGATTTTATTAGTTACATTAAGTAAAGAGATGGGTCTCCAATTCTTCAAATATTGTATTGGTTTATCTCCTTCTGGAAGACAAGTTATTACACCTTTCATTTGACCTGATGTTAACTCCCCAGAATTGTATGACAAATTAATTGCACTGACATATATGGACCAATATCTCTCCAAAAGAAATTACAAGACTCGACTGTAAGCCCATCTGATCACAGGCTTTTATTATTTGACATGCGTTTGAGACTTAGAGTGGCTTCAGTAAAAGTGTTAGGACCTTTCAAAGATTCTTTCTGTGCACTAAAGTGTTAGGGCCTTTCAAAGATTCTTTCTGTGCACTAAAGTGTTCGGGCCTTTCAAAGATTATTTCTGTGCACTAAAATGTTAGGGCCTTTCAAAGATTATTTCTGTGCACTAAAGTGTTTGGGCCTTTCAAAGATTCTTTCTGTGCACTAAAGTGTTAGGGTCTTTCAAAGATTCTTTCTGTGCACTAAAGTGTTAGGACCTTTCAAAGATTCTTTCTGTGCACTAAAGTGTTAGGGCCTTTCAAAGATTCTTTCTGTGCACTAAAGTGTTAGGGCCTTTCAAAGATTCTTTCTGTGCACTAAAGTGTTAGGGCCTTTCAAAGATTCTTTCTGTGCAAGATCTAGTTTAGAAATATCCCTATAATTGAGGATAGACTCGAGATCACCTAGATCCATTTGATGATATGAATATAGCTTCTGATAATATATTTTTTTCTTCCAAATTTTCTGAATGATTACCAGTATATGTTCCATCTGATTTTGATAAATTAGTGATCATTTTACTGATGTAATTTCTATTTTCGAAATTACAGAAATATTTTGATACCCGTTGTCTACTTTTTAAATCCAGTTTGCCCTTGATTTTATTCTCACACCTTCCATTTATTTCCTACGAATTTCCACCAACTGATCCTTTTTGCTCTGTAAAATTTGAAATTTATTAATTTCATTAATTTGTTCTAAATAATTAATTGAATTAATAAGCTGCATCTCCAGTTAATCTTGTCTTTTTTAAAGGATACGTAAGAGATTATTTTTCCCCCGTATTTCTAACAGTATTATGTGAAAACAATGTTGATCGTTGATGGCAAAAACTATCCCATAAGCTGGAATTTGCTCAAAAATTAGATGTTTCGTTTGAGGAAATATATTTGGCGTTTGCAATGATGAATTGTATTTTAACAAGAGATATACAATTTCACTCTGTTAATAATGAGTTATTGAATTTTTTTAATAAAAATCGTGTTAATCAGTTTTTCTAAAACCTAAGTCGTTTTTACAAGGGTATGGTCAGTTCAGTAGCCAGGTTTTCTGGCAGTTTTTTCCACTATTGTAAAAGGATTTTCTGAAATAAGATAAAAGTCTAGCCTGGCTTGCTTAATTGGGTTACTTTTTCTCCAGGTGTATCTTTGTTTACCAATAATTTTCTATCGCCAAATGTCAACCAAATTATGTTCTGCACATATATCAAGAACCACCTCTCTTGCCCTGGAATTGTTTAACATATTATCATTTTTATAGGTATAATATTCTAGGTCCATGAATAAGTTAAAATCACCTCCGGTAGTCACATTAATCGCTGCTGAAGGCTGTTATATCGTCCTTGATTTCTGAGTAAAGATTTGCATTATAGACGTTAGGACCGTATACGTTAATTAGAGTAAATCTAAAGTTTTTTGTTTATATATCTAGAATTATTTTATTAGAAGTATTATCTTTCTTTGTTCTAAGTATGTTGAATTGAAAATTAGAATAGCCGCTCCTCTCGAGTTAGATGAAACGGAATTGGAAACACATTCATAACCCCATGCTGATTTTATGTATTTCTCCCATTTCTGAATAAAGTGGGTATCTTTAAGAAGATAAATTGAATATTTCATTTGTTTATGATAGTTCAAAACATCCCTTCTCTTAAATGTATCCCCTAATCCCGGACAATCTTTAATTTGTCATCCATATAACAACAGAGAAATTTTTCCCGTGTGCAGAGGAAACACAGCTGGCAGATGTCATTGATTTGCCAATTTTTGTATGTTCTAAGAAGTTTAGTATTCTGCTGGAATTTCTAAATCAAATTCATCAAATGATTTTTTGTAATTAAAAAAATATATATTTAGGGATGGCGGCAGTACAATAGCCGTAAACTGAGCCAGTAACAGTCAATAGGTCATTCAATGATCTCATAGAAAAGGTCTGTCCGTCAGATGTCAGAACTGGTCTACAGCCAAAATGCTTCCACAATAAATGTTGTCAAACTTTACTAATTCTGGGTCACTGAGAACGAAAATGATGCTTAAAATTGTTGATTGGCTCTAGTTTTAACGATATGATACTCGGTCAGTATATACTACCCTTGACTTGGGAATGGCGGATGATAAGTGAGTTATAAAGGGAAGGGATCTCAATTTAAACCAGAAATGACTAAAATACATCTTTGACTGGATCTATGAATAAATCTATGACTGGGTTTGGACAGTAATTGCTTTTTAGGCAAAACAATGAATGATGCAATCTGAAGCTGGTATTGCATCATACATGATATGAATTGCATCATGTTATTTCTATAAGTCATGGATGATACAATCATAACTAAGCTTACATCACTCTGCTGAAGAAATTGCCCTATATCAGCTCTACAAATCATACAGTGTCGTGCTCTCTTATTTGTCAGTGTTTGATTTTGCAAAGGGATACATTTCTGTTTTAGCCAAAGGGAGGTGAGATGCCTCGTACTTGTGTGAACAAGACAGATAACTTCTGCTATGTTTGTGGTGAAGTGACTTTTGTATCACAAAAGTGCAGTATAACCACTATGGTCAAGAAAGCCTATCACCTTTATTTTGGCTGCAAAATTGGAGATCAGGACAAGATGTGGGCCCCACACACATGCTGCAACACTTGTGCAACAAAACTTCGCCAGTGGTTGAACAGGAAAAGGAAATCTATGCCTTTTGCAGTGCCAATGATTTGGAGAGAGCCAACAGATCATATCAGCAATTGTGCCTCCAGTTGGGAAAGGTGTGTCAAAGAAGACAAAGTGGACTGTGCATTATCCAAACATTCCATCAGCTATACGCCCAGTACCCCACGGTCAAGGACTGCCGGTTCCTGATGCACCTGAATCTTTCTCACTTGAGTCAGACGAGGAAGAGGAAGAGGATGAAACTTCTACTCCTGAACCATCAATGTCACATGACCCATATTTTCACCCATCCTCCTCCTCTGAACCACACCTCATAACACAAGGTTAACTGAATGACCTTGTCAGGGATTTTGGAACTACCCAAGAGTAAAGGCAGAGCTGTGGGCTCCAGACTACAGCAGTGGAATCTCCTGGCAGGTGATGTTAGGGTTTCCATGTTCTGTGACCGTCAAAAGGATCTTGTCCCATTCTTCTTCATGGAACGTGATCTTGAAGCCTGCAACAACATCGATGGTTTGATGGCAGCCCTCAACATCGTTCATGATCCAGATGAGTGGAGACTGTTAATTGATTCATCGAAGACGAATCTTAAAGCTGTTTTGCTGCATAATGGCAGTGTTTTGCCATTAATTCCAGTTGGTCATGCAGTCCATATGAAGGAAACCTATGAAAACATGAAACAACTTTTGAGATGCATAAACTATGACCAACATCAGTGGAAGCTTTGTGGCGATTTCAAGGTTCTTGCTCTCTTGCTTGGTCTGCAGACTGCATACACAAAGTACTGCTGTATTCTCTGCGAATGGGATAGTCGTGCGAGAGATTCCCACTACATCAAGAGAGATTGGCCACTCAGACAGTCATTGGAGCCTGGGATGAAAAGTGTTCAGCATCCACCACTTGTTGAATCAAGGAAGATTTTGTTACCACCCTTGCACATCAAGATGGGTCTGATGAAGAACTTTGTCATGGCCATGGACAAAACACAAGCAGCTTTCAAGTACCTCCGTGGACAATTTCCAAGGTTAAGTGAAGCTAAGATAAAGGAAGGTGTCTTTGTTGGTCCTCAGATTCGTGAACTACTTCGAGATGATGTATTTCACCGTGCACTGCGTGGCAAGGAAAATAATGCATGGAAAGCCTTCCAGCAAGTATCAACACATTTTCTCGGAAACAACAAGGCAGACAACTACAGGGAGTTGGTGGAAAACCTCCTCAAGACATGCAAAAGCCTTGGTTGCAACATGTCACTAAAGATACATTTTTTTTGCACTCTCATCTAGATTTTTTTCCACCGAACTGCGGAGCAGTGAGCGACGAGCACGGCAAGCGATTTCACCAGGACATTGCAACAATGGAGAAACACTATCAGGGCAAATGGAGCCCATCACTGCTTGCAGACTATTGCTGGACAGTGACAAGAGATGCTCCATTTAATGAATACAAGAGACAAGCCAAGAAGCACCTAGTAGACACTGAATAAGGACTAAACTATGTACTTATATATACATAATAGTTTTTTTTTATACTTTCGTTTCAATATATTTTTTATTTATATAACCCTTTTGCTGTTTTTTTAAAAGTGTTACATAAACAGGACAGGTGAAATATTACCATGTAAAGCAACCATAAACACATGAAAAGACCTATGTTTACAATTTATGATTAAAAGTCTACTATGTACACAATATACAAAGACGTAAAATGTAAAAACTTAAATATCTTGGAAACAGTAGCCAATCAGTTGTTTTAATTGTCATATTTGAAAATCCCTAATAAATAGCACATTTTATCTCTGAAGCAGACGACTTCTAAAAAATTGTAGACCAGTGATACCTAATGACTGTGCCTAGATGCTGCTCATAATCAAAGACCCCCAGAACACATTATTGATATGCATAATCGAATTCATACGAAAATCTGTTGGAAAATAAAATAAAAGTGCTGTTAAAGTGTTCACAAGCTCAGCCGATCAGGTGTCAGAACACCACATGAATGAGCGCATATATCTCTCATAATTGAGCTGACTCGAGATCTAGACAATACAATCATATGTATACCATGTATGATCCAAATCTGTTCAGACACTCGTCAATTAAGCCGTAATAGTGCAAACAAGCCAATGCAAGATATACGAAGGGTCCTTTTACAGTCTCAAATACACACAGCCTGTAGACACACACAAATCATGCGCTTCCTCCTTCATTCCACTCTTTTTCCGGTGGTACAATAAGCATGATGCCATATTATAAAATGAATACAGCCTGCGAATATATGCTGCAATATTTATGGAGCAGCTTAGTTCTAATTTATGGTACATGATACATGAATTATAGGTATTTTTAGACTATTTAAACTGATTACTACCCAGTTCCTTCCAAGTCTGTGAGAACAAAGAGTTATTCTTTTTGTTAATGATGATTATGATCTAGGAACTCTTTTTTGCAATAGTCTTGGATAACAAAACTTCACAACACATGCCGGAATCAAAGCTAACCACATCAGATATACGCTTTTGACCATTCCGCCATTGTCCGGTACCCTGACCAATATTCCCCTCGTACCTCGTTCTAATGTATCGATCGAGGTATGAGTTGAATAAAGGTCAGGTTACCAGACTTTACTAGGCCATAGACGCTTCTAAGGGCATTTTTTTTACTCCCCCTGTGGCTGCAGGTGATGTGTATTCATATTTGTTCTTACAATCACAAAGAAAAACTGAGCCATGGTATGGGAAAAAATATATACAAATACACACATCTGTACTAACTGTTCTCAACAATTTCATGGTAGGAGAAGAGTCACTATAGGAATGTTGGCTCATGAGCTTTTATTTATCTTCAATAACTGTGATGATATTTATGCCAAAAACTTCCGAGTATTTATATATACTTCAACGGGAAGATATTTCGAACAAGACAAATATAAAACAAATTATAAATATATTAAGTCTTAAAATGTTAAGCGATATTTGCGGTGAATTTTACTTTTGTTTAACTTTTGTTGTACCTCATAGTAAAAAGCGAAATGAGGTTGTGCTATTTCAATTTTGTCGTCTCTAAAGTAAAGGCTCAAAATTGCAAAGGGTACCATTTTCAGTATTTCAATGTTTAATTCATATCCATCCATTTCTTTGCATATTTCAGCTATAACATGGACTATGGATGCTGCTAAAGTCAGATGTGAAAGGGACTCTGGGCCCTTGACGAGACTACTTGGGTACCTAGAAGTCACGTATCACTACTGTAATCAGGAAGGCTCTGACCTTTTGACATCCGTTGTTCATCTGTCTGCCGCCTATAAACCAACCACAAACCAAATCAAGGAAGCTTTGCTGTGTCTTGCCAAAAGACACCCTTTACTACGGATGACAATCCAGCAAGATCCAAAGACACCTGGAACTTATTACTTTAAAGAAATGGATTCATTGCAAGTTGACTTCAAAGAGGAGCAAATCAGTCCTCGTGATTTTCTCGACATAGGGGCAACTACTGGGTACAGACTGGGCGAAGGTCCCTTATGGAGATGTAGGCTTATAGGATGGCATTCATCCTACAGTACCAATGTTTTCGAAATAAGTAAGAAAGAACAAGTGGCAGATCAACCGAAGCATCTGATATTTGGTTTTTCCTGGCATCATGGCATCGTTGATGGGATTTACTTTAGATGGGTAGTTGAAGAATTTTTGTTGTTCTTGGAGAGGACGAAATATGGACTTGTTCACAAGTCTGTACAGTCATTATCACTATATCCACCATTAGATCGTGTGATTAGCCAGGCCATTGCGAGCCTTGTACCTGCAGAAGTATTTGGAGTCACTTGTGCCACAGGAAATCAAACTAACGTATCAGATAACTCATTGCTGGTGTCAGCACTTAATGCTTATGTTGCAACATTTGCAGACGAAATCCAATGTTTAGAGAAACGAGAGCCCAAATCACGCACTTTAATAAGAACTTTCAATAAAAGTAGAACAAGTGCATTCATTTCCAGGTGCAAAGACATGAATATTTTACTTTCTGGAGCCATGATGGCGGCATGTTGTTGTGCGTTCGCTCGGCTTGTGGAGAAATCAGTACCTAGACAATGTGAGCTCGATTTGACCGCGGAAATTCTAGTAAACATGAGGAGATATCTTCCTAAGGATATACAATCTCAAATGGAGGACATACCATACCCAGGCACCGGTGCTTTTGCTGCAACCGAAAATGTGAGGATCAAACCATTAGGAGATACGTGTTCGTCAAATGAGTTTTGGAAAATAGCAAAAACGTGGTCAGAGAGAATCAAAGTCAGTCTAAAATCACACCAGTACCTAAAGCAAATGATGGCAGAAATGACCAATCGCTTTACAA